>JAJOOR010008938.1:0-57548 GCA_036250505.1 Solanum acaule | reverse complement strand
CCCCCCCCCCCCCCCCTTGATATAATATGCATGGATCCATAATCTATCTTCCTTCAAGCAAAGGTTCCATAGATTTTTGCAAATTGTAGCTCTATTCTAGTCTGTAATATCCAAGAATCCCAGTCCCCCTGCTGCTGTTGGATTGCATAATTTCTCCCATGCTATCAGTGATGTCTTTGTAGTTGTCTTTGTAGTGGCAGCTCCTCCAGATCAGACCACAAGAAATTTTTACACAATAATGTTGCCACTTGGATCACCTTTTATGGAAGGATGAAAACTTGCGTCCAAAATACTTGGATAGAAAATAAAATAGTTTTGATCATCTGCACCCGACTTGCATATGACAAAAATCTAGATGTTCAGGATTCTATCCTATCCAGCATCTTATCTAGTAGTGGTTTAAGTGGATAATGGTTGTCTTCTTTGATGTGAGAGGGATGCCAAGATATTTGAAAGGAAAGATACTTTTGCCAAATCTCAAACTCTATAATATTACTTCCTGCTCAGCCTTTGGTACACCTCCAAAATAGATAGAGCTCTTCTCATTGTTTCCTACCAGACTAGATGCATTAGAGAATACATTAAAACATTCATAGAGCTTGAGAAAAAATGTTAGATCACCTCTACTGAAAAGTAGTAAGTCGTCAGCAAAGCCAAGATGTGTGATGGACAACTTCCCACACTTGGGATGAAAGTTAAAATTGGGTTTGTTCTTCAAAGTTTGTAGTTGTCTAATCAAGTATTCCATAGACAACACAGAGATAAGGGAACAGGGGATCACCCTGTCTAAGGACCTTTTTTGCATTGAACGGGACAGTAGGCACACCATTAATGAGGATAGAGTAAGATATTGTGGTAACACATGTCATAATCCAATTCACAAATAGAGGTGGAAAATTCATAAATTCAGTACCTGCTCTAGAAAAGGCCATTCAATGGAGTCATAAGCTTTCTTCATATCAATCTTCATCATGCATCTAGGGAAGATATGCTTCCTTCCATACCACTTGATGAGTTCATGGCTCATGATATTGTTATCAGTGATCACTCTCACTGAAACAAAAGCAGATTGACTAGCATGCACGAGCCCATCCATTGCCACTCTCATCCTAGTGGTTAGAACCTTTGAGATGAGCATATAGCGAATAGTACAACATGATATTGGCCTATATTCAATGATCTTAGTTGGGTTCTTGACTTTAGGAATCAGTGTTATAGTTGTGCAGTTTATGGTCTTAAACATTTTTCTAGTTGAGAAGTATTCCAAGACAGCATTTGTGACCTCCTCGCCTATGACTCTCCATGCTTTCTTGAAGAAATAAGTGTTGTAACCATCACATCCTGGTGTTTTTGAGTCCTCTATCCCTTTGAGTGCCTTTAGAACTTCATCCTTAGTAACAGATTCAATGAGCTTCATTTGATGTTGTCTATCCAGTATAGGGTCATTTCTCATCATAGTTGGATTTACCGCAGGTAAGTGTGTAGCTGCAGTTCCCAGCAGACCTCTGTAGAAGATTATTATCTTATTTGTGACCTCATCTTGTCTGAGGAGGACAATACCAGCAGATGTAGTGAGACTCTTGATTCTGTTCTAGGATATTCTAGATTTCATGCTAGCAAAAAAATGAGTTATTTGCGTCTCCTAACATTAGCCAAGTCATTCTAGATTTCTGCTTTAAGATACTCTCAGCAACGTTGTGTAGCTTAATGTCCTTCTCCTGTCTAAAAAGATCGTGATCATGCCTAGGATGTCTCATGATGGTTTGGATATTGTACAGCTGTTGTCTCAGAGTGTTTAAGTTGATCATCCACTCCTCTGAATGCTTTGGTGTTAATCAGTTTGAGGCCATGCTTTATTAGTTTAAGACTTTTCCAAACAATTTTCATATACCCCTCTCTTCTACTATGAAGCCACCCTCTCTTCATGATCAGCTATAAAATTCAAGAATCTGAAAGGTTTTGGGTATTCATAGTTTCCATAGCAATTTGAACTCTAAGTGGAGAATGGTCTGAAAATTTTGGGTCCATAACGAGGACATCTAGTTGTGGGAACATCAACATTCACTCCCCATTGACTAGAGCTCTATCGATCTTGCTAGAAACATGGATGTTAGTCCAAGTGAAACTTCTACCACTTGATCGTATTTCAGTCATACTAGTGTCAAGTAGGAATTCATTAAAGTTCACAATTTCCATTTCTCTAACTGGATTGCCTCCTATTCTGTCTTTAGGATCAAGTATAGCATTATAATCTCCCAGTGCTAGCTAAGCCCCTTGCTATTTCATATGTATCTCCCTGAGATCCTGCCATAGTATTTTCCTATCCTCCACCATATGAAGCCTATATATTGCAGTTATGTTGAACACAATTTGAGAGCTTTCCACACATACGTTACCATGAATGTATTGCGCAGTCATAACTTCAACTGTAAAATCAATGTGATTTGGGTCCCATGGGATCCAAATCCTATTTCTATCACTACATCTATAATTGTGGCACCAAGACCATCTTCTGCCGAATTTAGTAATTACTCTTTGCGCTTTATTCTCTTGAACTCTATGCTCATAAATGGCAATTAAGCCAATGCTATGTTGCCTTAAGAAAGCATTAAATTCCCTATGCTTGTAAGCTTTATTCATACCTCAAACGTTCCAACTAATGAGATTCATATTGGATCGTGTTGATTGGAAGTACCACCCCCGCCCATATCCTGACTTGTCCTTTCCCATACTCTTGAAAGGTTCCGTTGGTATGGTTCCAATGACCAGCGGGTTGAATGCGTTCTTGGTATCCACTGTATTCCGTGTTGGCTGAGGATGGTTTTAGACTTGCCTTTCACATTCTACCATTGCTCCTCTTGTGTAGTGGCTCGTGTGCCTGCAAGCATAGAGATGGCCTCCCCGTGAGCATCCTTCGCAGACTTCTTATGCCAAATTTGCTTCACAACCTTCCCCTTATTGCCCATGTGAGCTGGTTTAGGTGGCTCCTTTGCAAGAGCTGGTTTAAGTTGTTTATATGAGTGCCCCAACTGGAGGCAAGTACCACAATACTCCGGCCCCCAGTCGTGTTGTACTTTTTGTGTGAATACCCTCCCATTCGGATCCACAACATTTACGGATTGAGGGAGTGCCTGGGTAATATTCATCTCCACCAAAATATGAGCAAACAATATCCTTTCCACTATCGTGGTACAATCGTCAAATATAGCGGCACACCAAGCCCACTCTCAATTCTACTCAAAGAGTCCATTCCCCAGGAGTTCAATGGCAGATTAGGAAGTCTGACCCAAATGGGAATCGTTTGGAGGATTTCAGCATGAAAGTCGAAGTCATCAGTCCACAACTTCATAATAATGGGCCTATTGTTTAGTGTGTATGACCCTGTAAGGAACACTTCATCCCTATCCTCCTTCGAATTAAATCTTACTAGGAAGTACCCATCATCGTGGTAGAATACTTTAGACTTGGCAGTAAAATTCCATCAGTTTGCAATAAATCTATCTACAGCAGCAATGGTAGGTTCATGTCCTACAACATACAAAATCAAAGCATTTTTTCACTTCTGACTCCTTCTCTACTTCATCCTTGTTCAACTCAATACATTGGGCACCATTTGTGATCGCCGGAGGAACAAAGTTGAGTGTCATACCTCTGGAACCCATCTTGTTACCCGAAAAGACCTCTTCCATTCCCTCTTTTCATCATGAGGCTTTAGGGTTGGTTGCGGAGGAGTTAGTCCAGTAGATATGACTTGGTTTTCCACCACCACCACCCTCATATCCTGTATCTCAGTTACAACACTTGGAACTGGAGTTGATCTCGAGTTGCTTGTTGTTACTACAGAGGATTGTGAGGATTTGAGCTTGACAAAGAGGGTCAGTCTTCTTGGCTTCCCTTAGTCGAGATTGCAGATCCCTTTTCAATCCCTGCTTTAGCTTTCCCCATAGCTTGAATAGTCTTCCCTAGTCCTGGTTTGTCAATCTTGTCCTTCTGTGGCCGTCCCCTGGCAATTTCCGGCGAAATCGCACAAAGCTAACGTGCGCTTATCGGTTGCAATGGAACAGTGGTATCGTGCGCCCTAAGGATATTAGGGTCATATTTATTCAATGAAAAAATGTGGTCCTTACAAATATTTTCTTTGATATAATTTCGAAATATTTCTTATAATTTTTATCTTTTAACATATTATTTCAAGTTTTATAGACTTGAGCCTGTTTGAATTGACTTAAAAATTGGTCAAACTTATTTTAAGTCATTTTTAGTTATTGGAAGTGTTTGACTATAAAAATAACTTAAAATAAGTTTTAAATGACTTTAAAAAAAAGTTAAAAACCAAAATTAAGACTCCCCTATTTTTTATTTTTTGACTTAAAAGTTATTTAAGTTTGATTTTTCTTTTTTTTACTTAAAAGTTACTTTTTTTCGGTCAATTCAAACGGGCTCTTAAAATTTTGAATGGTCCAATAAATGTTATGCTCCATAGATATTTGTAACTCTAATAAAGCTCAAAGTAAAATCAAATCAATACTAATGCTAACAAAAAATATTAATTCAACATTAAAATGACAATAGTGTTAAATATGTGTTCTTTAGTTTTATATTGGTTTAGACATTCAAAATACATAACTCAATTTTATTTTTTCTTTAATGTTTAATTATATAACTAATACTTGTTAGATTTATTTTAGCATGATTTAGTACTTTTGAAAATGATAATTTTCATTGACTTATTAATTTGCAATATTTATTTTATGCGATTCATTATTATTTTTGTTGAATATGTTAGTGTCATCACTCATCTCATATTTTGTGTTATTTCTTAAGAAACACCTTAGATATTTGTACTTTGGTAGGACTAAAGAAATGTTTTGTACAAGTTAATTATATGTTTGTATGACTACTTTGCTGGAAAAATCTAAAAAAAACCTGAGGTTGAAAAACCCGAACTTTATTAGTTTGATTTGATTTATAAATTAAAAAATTTGATACAAATGATTTGATTTGATACTTAAAACCAACCTGACCACGTACACCCTAATCACTGTAAATAAATATGATTTGATGATTCATAGCTAGAATAGCGTTGTAAGTAGAGATAAAATATTTTTTTCGTCTCAAAATTTGTTAAAATAATAAACTTAATCGTCTGATGGTTAAAAGTAACTTTTATTACTGCGTAGAAACAAATTTGTCATATTATCCTAATTAGTGACAATTTAAATGTCTATAATTGGTAGTTAATGACATTGCATCACTAAAAATTATGTTGATTTGAATAAAATTGAACCTTGTGTACACTCAACTTTTTTCGTCCCTAATATTAAATAATAAATCATTTCGTATTGTTTTTAATTTTGTAGATAATTCAATTATTTGAATATGATGAATTTGGAGGAATTGAGAAGAAGAGTAGGATTGATGAAGAAGATAAAGATAGCATATAGAGAGAAGAAGAGTAAAGTGTATTATTCAATCTTGGCTTTATATAAATACTTAACAACTAATTAACTGATTAGTTAAACTAACTAATTATATTCAGAAAATAATTAATGTGCCCTTTGGTCCAAGTTACATTTTCTTCAACCGTCACTTTCAAGCTAGGTGGTGCAAAGACATTAGGCACAACTTGCTTGGAACGTAAAAATTGGTGTTCGACTTTATTTAATTTTTTGGGATAAGGTATAAGTATCCCTCTAGACTATGACCGAAATTTCAGAGACACACCTAAACATAACTAAGGTCCTATTATTCCCCTTAAACTCATTTTTTTTCGTATTTTTGTGCACTTTTTGTGCTGACGTGGCACCTTCAACCACCCAAGTTGGTTGTGTTTGTACACACTCTCCCGCCACGTGTGTAAATTCTTTTTTTTTTTTATCTTTTAATTAAAAATTATTTTTAAAAAAAAAAATTCAAAAAAAAAAAATTAATTTTTTAAATTTTAAAAAAATATTCTTATTTCCTTTATCTTGTATTTAAATTAAGTTAATACACATTTTTTACCTTGTATTGAAACTCTTTTTTACCTACATTCTTTGTTTTTTCTCTTTTATTTTTCTATTGATTTTATTTTCTTTGTCTTTCGATTTGATTTGATTTCAAATTTAATTCCAAATGTCTTGTATTTAAAATAAGTTAATTTTGAACGGATATCAAAATAAATGAAGAAAATCAGATAAAACATAAAAAAAATTAAAACGTTAAAATTAAAGGACACTTTTAAATTATTATTTTTTAAAAATAAACATAATTTTTTTTAAAAAAGTGAAAAGATAATAAATTAATTAAAAAAAAGTTAAAGTGAAAAGAAATAAAAATAAATATTTTACAAAAGAAAGAAATAGAAATAATTAAATATATATAAGTTTAATATCAATAAATATGTGTACTAACTAATTATAAAGTTACCAATCAAAAAATAACATGTGTCCAATTTGTGCACTCATCACTTGCCTTCAAGAGAGTGTGCACACTCTCTATGCCATGTCAGTATTTGTGGTGTATTTATTCCATTTTAAATTAGTTTAGGTGGGTAATAGGACTCTAGTTAAGTTTAGGTGTGCCTCTGAGATTGAGGTCATAGTCTAGGGGGATACTTGTGTCTTATCCCAAATTTTTTAGTTAACAGATCTATTTGTTGCTCTTTTATAGGGACATACTTAGGGTTCGTTTGGTCATGCGATATGAAATCATGATGTGAAATTATGATATGAAATTGAAGTTTTGTTTGGACATGTAATTTGGATTTTTTATGTTGTATGTTTTTCATAAACATAAAAATATCATAAGTTGTAAAACTATTAAAATTGTCTCAATTCTTTATACAATCTTACCAAATAAACAAAAGATTATAAAAATTCATAATGCACTATCACAAAGATATTCTTAAAAAAAAAACAATATTTATTGATCAAGCTTTAATTCAATAAAAAAAACATATATAAGTTGTGGTGTACTAGTCTTTAATATAGTCCTCCCACATAGTACAAACAATTTTCTTACGCTGAACTTGCACTTCTCGTTCATTTGGCTAAGAAGAACCAACATTATTAATTTGAGTCATTTGTGGTCAATTTGATTGGTAAGTAAATTTGATAAAAAATAATAAATCTGGTGAATATAAATGGTAAAGTATAAGTTGATATGAAGTAATAATAAATTCTATGTTACTGAGATTTGAGAATAATCATTATATCAGATGTAAATGGTTTAAAAAGTAATGATATGAATTATAAATTTTATTTACATATGAAATAATATGGTTAGTAGATATAAATGTAGAATTGTTTTTACAAAATATAAATTTGTATTTGAAAATTTTCAAATCATGATTTTTGGAGAATATAAGATTTCATATGATGAAATCTTGAGATGAAATCAAAGTGAAATCGCATGTCCAAACGATAATTTCATGTCGCATGTCCAAGCAGTCTACTTAATTTTGATTATGGGTGTGTTTGGTATGGAGGAAAACATTTTCTTTTCCAAATCAACTCATTTTTCTCAAATTTAAGAAAAATGACTTCTCTTCCAAAATTGAGGAAAACATTTTCTAAAACTCCACTTCATCCTTTAATTTTTTTTCTTACCCTACACATACCCGTACCCGACCCTCCCCATTCAAAATAATTTAAAATTTAAAATTTTCTTATTATTTGAATTTCAAATATATAAATATATCCCTACCACCAACCCACCCCCTCAAACAAAAAATTAAAAAATTAAAAATTATTTTTGAAAAATGTTTCAAATTTTAAGATTTTTTTTTTCCCTTACCAACCCTACTCCCTACCCCCCCAAAAAAATATATTTTCTGAAAAACATTTTTCATTCACCAACCAAACATAAGAAAATAAGTTAAAATCCACTTATTTTCGTAAAAAACATTTTCTACGAAAACATTTCGTTCATACCAAACACACCCTACATCTTTTGAATCTTTCATCTCACAAAGTGACAATTAATTTCTATATATTTTGTTCTCTCATACAACACTGAATTGACAGTGATTTGCATTGCAACTTTACTATCAATATGCATTTGACCTGAAAGGATTGATTTGTACTCCAGTCTCTTTAAACAATCCTAATATCCAAGTCAAGTTTGCTATTGCAGAAGCCAGACTCCTATATTCAACTGAGCTTTAGTGAATGACCTATCTTGACCAAAAAAATATGTTACACACCTTCTTGAGTTAGGACATGTTGCTCAGTCAACATCACAATAAGTTTGGATCTGTTCTTGATTTTTAGTTGATACTAGTATGTAGGGGGTGGTAAATGAATGAGTGGAGTCAGATATGAATTGATCAAAAATAAGTAGGTGAAAATGGATAAAATATTCGACTTGATCCATATTTAACATGAATAAAAATGGATAAATTCAATGGATAATGTGTAATAATATTAATATTATCCATTGCTTCTAATTATGTAGAGAAATACGTACTTTCATTATAAGTTTTCTTAAAAAAATATTTTTCTCTTTTTATCGTGTGTTTGGTGAAGCAAAATATTTTCATGTTTTTTTTTTTTTTTGAAAAATGAATGGTCCTGAGTCAACTTCGAGAGGTCGAAATTCGTATCTAGAATTGGAATCGGGAGTCGGGGTTGGAAGTTGGATTCTAAGTCAGTTGGTGAGGTTGATTTAAGTAAAGTTTTCAAAAATATTTTCCTAATTTAAGGAAAGTTGTGATTTTTTTTCTTACTTTAAATTTATGTATGGAAGTCGCTTTCTCTTAAATTAGAGGAGAATAAGTCCATTAAAAAATATTTTTCAAAATATTCAAGCCAATCAAACAAGAAAAAATTGAAAAATATCAAAACATTTAATCAATCAAACAAGAAAAAATTAAAAAATAAAATAAAAATATTTTTCTTCATACCAAATACACCTTGGTAAGTGTACTTTTTATTGGTTCCTACACACTTACATCTATCATGGAGAGTGCAAATGATGGATACCTATATTTTATAATGGAAGATATGAATTTGTCATATTTAATCCACTTTTAAATGATTGGATAGCCAATATATTTGAAGTAGGTTAATCAAACAATAACGATAAATTTGACCAATTTTGCAGCCCAGAAGCATGTCTTGCCTGGTGATTCTTGAGATATCTGCCTTCCTCAAAGTCTCCTCGAGCTATAATTTTTGTATATTTTATTTTTTATCTATATACAAACACTGTTTTAATATATGTAAGCAATTACATTTAATAATAATTGACCCGGAATACATGTAAAATACACGTACACAATTAGTATAACATAAGACCAAAAATGATTTTCTTTTTCCGCGTTGAGAATTATTTTTGTAAATTTATGTTAGAAACACAACTTCGTCATTTTTGATAAAATAGTTCTTTTACAATTGAACTGGCTCCCAGCATTTAAAAATATAAACAAAGTCTGCACAAATTGATTTGTATCTATCAGGACAAGGTCAATTCTCATTTTCTCCTTGAATACTTCGAGTTGTGCTACTCCATCCATCCGTTCCTTTTAAGTTGTCATGTATACTCAAGATACTTGCTCCAAAATAGTTGTCAAAGGCACATATATAGATAAAAATTTAAGAATTAATAAGGGGTTTATTAGTCAAACGACATTTCTTATTAATTTATTAATTTTTTTCTCAAGAATTGTGTCAAACCTTATCTTGACAACTAAAAAGAATCGGATGAAGGAGTAACTGCCAAGCCTAATCAAGCATTTTGAAGGGCATACTTTACAGCATCCACGTAATGTTTTAACAAATCCTCCACAATCTTACAAAACATCTGTTGTAGTCCTTCAAAAACCTGCACCAAATCCTTTGACAACTCTGCTGATAAAATTCTCAAGTTCGCTATGACTTCTTCCATGGTTATGAACATGGTAGACGAACCCTCTACGATTCTTTTCCAGAGAAGATCAAAGAGAGAAGATGCTGCGTCACTCAATACTTGTAACAGAAGATTCAGCAGACATTTCAGACAGCCCTCGATGGCATCTCCTAAGGCTTGCAATCCAGTTTGGATGACTTCGCCAGGAATTTTAAGTGCTTGAATCATCAGCACGAATGCACAGGCTGATGTACAGAAAAATAAGTGAATGATGCAACATAAAAACGTACCTAACGTTGAGAATACGGTGTTCAAGAAGAGAAGCACCATTGAAACAGGAGGAAAGGATGAGAAAGCAAGAAACATATTGATAGATTTAAATAGTTAGGAAAATGAGTTGGCTGAGCTCATGTGATTAGTTTATACGGTTTAATTATTATTGGAATAATACAGGAAGTAGTGGTCCGCACATTTTAGCAACACAAAGTCGTCAAGTAAGTTTAATTCCAAATGGAAGATCCCAACTTATTTATATGAGGTTTTTTGTTTACAGATTGACCAAGTGAACCATTTATCAGCTATTAAGACTTAAGAAACTCATTAACACCTACAGTTCTGCATTTCTCAACTCTTAAGCCCAGACGGTACCTTCCAATTGCAATAGAATATTTATTTGCAATTAGCGACTTTTGTGTAACTAAGCAGTTCCCAACTTAATCCGTGTAACCTCTTTTATTCAGAAAAGAGGGTCGACAGATATAAACACACCCTATGTTATATCCTAAAACCCAAGTAGTAAATGAAAACGAATAAAGCAAACACAATCGGTAACTCTTCATCCCTCCAGCATCTCATTTACTCATATTATAAAATGTGACAATTTTTCTGCTGGTTGCTAACCAACAGACACAGCTAGTTGTTAATTAGATCTCAGAATTAACTCTTGAATGCAACTGACCTTTCATCAATGGCAGGAGCAGTCAACTGTCTCAACTCTTAATTATTGAAGAGATGGATTGCATGAAGGATGGAGATCCCTCTGCAGGAGTTGACTGGTACGAGGGCCTTCTCAACAACCAAGACGTTGACCTTCATGCATTCATCCTTCAACAAACTCGGTGGGGATTAGCGGGTGGTGCAGCCACGGGATTCATGCAACTTCTTTTGCCTGCAAAAATATTTGATGTAGTCGTATAAAATCATATGCTAATACAGGACAACATGAAATGGTTTGGGCACTCATCAATAGACGAAATCATGAAACTGCTTTACACCATACATGATTTATTCACATATTATGGATGACGCTCTATACAACTCAAATTTACAAAGCATATCCTATGACATCGACTACCAGAGAACAAATCCTTTGGTATCAGATACCAGAAAGCTTCTATATAGTATATGTACATATATATGACAACATCAATAGAAAACAATCACACCACTGCCAAGTTAGTTCTCTTTAAGCTTATACACAGTCCTAACGTATTCTTCTGCATCCCAAAGAAAAGAACCAAACGCAATAGCCTCCAAGACAATTCTCTTCAAACTTGCCATTGATGTCGAAATTACTTCATCACTCGCCACCAAACCTGTCTTTTTATCACTGAAGAGTGCATAGCTATGCTTCTCAATCAGATTCAGGGCCTCCTTGGACTTTGGTTTTGCACACATCTGCAATGTTTCTGGGTCAAAACTCATCACATAATTCTTCAGTTTGCCTTGCTTATTTTCACGGAGAAGTGGTATTTGACCCACTGATGTAGATTGTGTGCCACTGATGCGACCAAAGGGAACAATCTCCGATCCTAAGGACCGAATTTCTGAAAGTAAGAGTTGGTTGTAACTAGCAATATCGAGGTAAGGGTTGATATGATCAAATTTCTTCTCCAAATGGTGCCTCAAGGAAGCCGACTTCAAAAAATATCCGTATAAAACAGAAGCAGCATATACTTGACAGAGCTTGAACTTTTGTACTTCAGTAGGGGTCCAATTGTCTGCCACATTTGACTTCTCTTTCCATCCTAGAACAGTAGTAAGATGTTCCCTAACCATTTCCAGTACTTCGCAGCTATGGATAGACTCAAGTTCCCAGTCCTTGCAAGGCCATATCTCAAGCCTGCCATTATACATGCATTTCGAAAGCCTGGGAATCAAGTGCACTCTGATTCCGGAAAACTGGTAAGATATTAGCATGTACATAATGTCTTCAACAGAAGCTTGACACTCCAGCTCTTTTACTTCAGCAATCCTCCTGGCATAACATCACATTCAAATCTCAGTAAATCCGACCCAGGAGACTCAGATAGTCTATATCTAGATGAACAAGTATCAGGTAATCTAACAATGAGTCGTCCAAACAATTATTCCTACCATCATTGCACAGAAACCAACATTTACCTACTATTTTAGTCATTTCGCTGATGAATTAGGCACCAAAACAATGGCAATGTCTAGCTCCCACCAGTGGTTCCTTGTATAATATAAAAAATAGTTACATTCCTCAAAGAGCTGTTGCATAAGTAACATGGAACAGGAAACCAAATTTTGAACAAAAACACTCTTCCATGTTATTTTAAAAGCTCTCCTGATTGGTTAATAGAGGTAGATAAAAGATGGCCTCCTATCCGTGGCCACAACATTTTCACTTTCTCCCATGTTCCTCATGTTCATCTTCATGTCTCTTACAACCAAACTCAACTTACTACTGCAATTCTTTAAAAAACTGATTTTTGAAATTCTACAAATTAAACACTCGTAAATCATTTATGGAACAAGAACATGCTAATTGCACCAAAATACCAGAAGAACCCAGCTGAATTTGAAATCATAGAATGCAAAAGCAGATAGATTCTTAGTTAATTAAATTCCATGATGACTATATTTGGATTGTTGTAGCATTACTGCAGCCTATTCAATGAGGATCTCATGCTGAAGATATCCTTTAAACTGGACTACATCTCAAGAATGAGATTTCTGTCATTCCACTACTACTACTTGCAATTGTAACTTGGACAACCAGATTAATGGAGAACAGAAAAAAGAAAATTAAGTCGATCAACTTAATGATAACCGATGATTTGGCGAGAATACAAGCAGCTTATGCTCCTACACCATCAGCTTTATTAAATAGTATACTTGATATTCATACAGTTGTGGTGAGCACAATAAATTTTAGATACCAAGTATCTTATTTGGGATTTGTTGTTCCCTTAAGCACTAGAACTACAGAAAACTTAAATGGGCCACTTTCCAGATATTTGGATTTCAGTATCATCTTACTAATTTTTGAGGATTTGAGCTTCCTAATTTTTTTAATCAACTTCAGATGGGATTTAACATTTCTTTTCTGATGATTCCAGTTAAAATCAATCTGCTTTTATCTTCACGTTAGTTGGATGTCATGGTTCTAGCAGAGGATTGATATTTGTTGTCGATTAGATCAACTGTGCCGCGACCTAAGTCCATGGCATGTATTTTCCACTTTAGTCCTAGGCCTGCGTGGATTTGTCATTCAGGCTACATCACATCAAATCCCAAAAGTGTGCATGAACTTGAGTCATGCCTTATAAAGCTCTTTACTTTCCTCTCACATTCCAATGTGGGATTTACCTAAGGCGCCATGTCCACACCATCTTCAAAAGCTTGTCAGCCTAGAAGCCTGCTTAACCCACCCTCATCAGCCCCTTCCGTCAGGGGTGTCACATACCCCCCCCCCCCCCCCTCCCCCTTTTAGGGACTTAAGGTCCTCACCGAGGTTTACCCCCACCATCGTACTGAGGGAGTACCGACTCTAATACTATATTCGTCATGACCTAAGTCCATGAAACTTATTGTCCACTTTGGGTCTAGACCTGCAATAATTTGTCTTTTGGATGCCACATCGAGCCCCAACAGACTTTCCTCTCATGTTTGAACCATCTTCAGAATTTTGCCAGCCTAGAAGCCCTCCAGTCCTGCTTTACCCACCCTCAGAAGTTCAGAATTTTCGCATTCTAAGACTTCAAAACCAGTCTAGGTTTGGCTCTGGTGGTATTTCGGTTCAATCAGCAAGATCTTATCCCCTTATAATTTACGAGTTTCTAATTTATAGAATCTTAATACCAAAAGTTATGTTCTTCAGATTACCAAGTTGAGGGCAAAAGAAAGAGACATGATGTTGAACATGTGGGAAAACCGGAAAATAAAAATCTTTTGGTCACAGACTGGTGTCTACCTTCTATTAACTTTGTCTTCCTTTTTTTTTTTTGATGACAAGCGCAACCCGCAGCCACTAACCTTTGGGTGCGCACAGGGTTTTTACCCCTGCTCCTATGCAATAGCTCGCAAACCACATAGGAGAGGTAACCCGCACTAGGCAAGCCCGATGCAACGAGCTCGACCCAGAAGGCAAACCCCTTCCTTTCGCTAGCAAGGGACTTCGAACTTGAGACCTCCAACATGGAAGTCTCAAACCCAAACCACTGGGCCACCCCGAAGGGTTTTAACTTTGTCTTCCTTTACTTTTCATTGACTATTTGAAAGCTTTCAGAGTGTCATCAAAAGAGTGAATTTGTTCAACATTCTTTTTCTGTCCCTACATAATGCATCACTGCATCTGTCTCTCCCAGCATTGCTCCAAGTATCTATGCTTCCCCAAAACATGTGATGCAGTTGGATAAAGGAACACACAAGCTTGTAGCAAGATTTCCAGTTGAACGGCTCAAGAAATGATATCAATCGACAAGTATATTTAGTGCCTATGGAAAACAAAGAAATTATTAAGTATATCCAAATATTGATAAGTCTAGGCTGCAATATATTCTAAACTTAGTATCTTTACCTGAAGTTCTCGTAGTGAAAGATGATATACATAGAGCCTTTTCAGCTCCTAAAATACCAGAGTTCAAATGTATTATTGCATGATACATGTTCATTTTATAGGTTTATCTCAAGCTACAGGTTATTGCAATAAAAAATGGACTTTAAGCCCGTACCAGATATCACATTGATCAACTCATGTCATCGTAGGGTAATCTCTATTCAAGTTTCAAAAGTTCCATTCCTATGCAAGGGAAAAGATATTTCTGGGGCTGCATAATCAATGAGCAAATTGTTGTATCCTCAATTACAACTTTGCTAATGACAGCAACAAACTGGTCCATATCTATAAGAAAATGATCTGTAACAACAGATTGATTGACATTGAGGACAATGACTAACTGAAGGAAAACCTTCCGTTATGTATTGCATTGTCAAAACAATGAAGTCTAAAGGTAATGTAGTTCGAAGACACTTACAGAAACACAGAGGTCATTCATCACATAGGAAAAAAGTGCTTTATCACGCGAAATGAAGAATTTCATATGCTATTATAATTTATTAGTTGACACAAAATAGTAGTAATTGAAAATTTCTATTGAACCTCCCTAATCCTGTTCTTTCTGATGACAAGCATCAATGAAAGAGAACTACGCTAAGTATCTCAAAAACCATTTAGTGAACGAAGATAATAATGATAACATAACCTTCTTAATATTTTTTAAGAGAGAAAGGATAAGTGTAGAGATGAAAGAAAGGAATGCAAATGATAGTCTTTGAATAGGTGGGAGATGAAAGGTGAATTGAGCTGAATGGATTTTCTTTCACAAGTAGAGATGGATTTTCTTTCACAAGAGAGAGAGAGAGTGATTAAATTGTTTTGTCAACCTCAAGTAAATATTTAAGTACATGTAAATATCTCCCAACCCTTTCACTAATTTAGTGTCAGTTGAGTTTTCATTTGTGCCAACTTTGCTCCAGGCTCCAGCATCTGTTGTCCAAGTCTATCAAGTTGAATCCTCCTCTTAACATGATAACACCCAATAAAATAAGGATTTGGTAAATATCATCCCTATTACTCTCTACCATTAAACTCAGTAATCCAAAACAAAGAACCAACACTTCATGTGAGACTCAGAAGTTTTATGTACCTAAGAAAAAATCAATGACTGTACTACCTACTAAGATTCGTGTAAGGAAGTCTATTTATGTCCTTTTCTTTATTCGGGCTCTACAAGTACAATTCTATCTCTAGATACAATCTTCAAGAGAAGAGAAGCAGGGGAATTTTCTCTAGTCTACAACAGAACTTCAAAAAGTTAGTTGAAAGCGCCTTTACTTTTTAATCTTTAAACTTGTTTATACAAACAGTGGATAGTGAAGTAAAAAACACAAAAGCATGTCAGTCAAGAAAGCTAGAAAGACCAGAGTTTAAATGCAACATTTCTTTTCATCAGTATAAGCTTTGGTGGGCACATGAGCTTTAATCCTGGTCCCAAGCCCCAGTCAACCCCTTTTTTTAATGATTGTGGTGTCTAGGCCAACTTTCACTCATCTGAACTAATTCCACGAGATACCTACCACTTCCTACCAACAACAGGTATCAGGTAACTCTTGGGTGCCGGAGCCTCCCGATACTATCAGCATAAAGATATAATTCCCCGTTTGGTAGTTCATTGACCACTAGGTTACACGGAGCCCCACATAGCATAAAGATATATTATCATGAATCATGTAAGTATAAGGGGATTCGTACAGCCTACATTGTTCTTGCAGTAGGGATAATTAAAGACAATAAAGCCAAATATGTGATGAAGGATAAACCAAGCACGTACAACTTATAAGTATTGAAAAAGCAAAAAATCACAGTGAAAGGCGGGACGTAAAATGGTAAAAGCAAAGCAGGTACCTGTGCAGAAAAGCTTCATCAGAGCCCAAGCTCAGATTCATCCGAGCCACAGCTTCATCCCGTTCGTAAGCCAACTGCTCCAATTGTTTCTGAACAGCAACGTGGAAATACTTGCGATCATTCAGAAGCACAGTACTCAACAACCTCCCAGCCGGCGTTGCTGGTTCTAACGGCGCGTTCAAGCCACCAAATTCACACTTACTACTACTACTACTACCAGTAGCCACTACAAACAAGGATCTCCTACAACCAACAGAAGAAGTGCCGAATGAGGAATTGTTGAAAACAAAACAAGTTGATGATGATAGCAAAGTCTTCACCGTAAGAGGTAAAGATTGGTGAAGAGAAATTTTAGTGTAGAAGAGGCCACAGTCCATTCAACAGGCAATTGGCTAGAAACCCTTTTCAGAAATTAGGGAACAGAGAGGGAGAGGGAGGATGGTTATGTATGATGATGGGTTGGTTGGGTATATGGTGAAGAGGTTGATTGATTGATAGATAAGTGGGAGAGATGATGGAGGAAAAAGACAAACAAAGTGGAAGAGAGGATAAGGATCGTGACTTATCCACTAAAATGATAAAGGAAAAAGCGTTTGTACTTTTGAAATTCCATTTTCTAAGTTCATTCACATCTATTTTGATTAGTACTAGTTACAGAGAGTCCAATATATGTTACTATTTCTTTATTTTAATTTAAATAAATCTTTTGTATGTCTTTTAAATTTTAAGTTGTTAATTAGTGTAATTTATAATATTTTATGTAATTTTCAGTAATATATGTTATTGTCTTTATCTCAATTTATGTGACATTGATGGAAATTTAAAAGCCAAACAAATTTTTTATATGTCAGTTATTTAATAAGCGGTTATAGGGGAGTTCAGAAAGGATCTGATCGTAGATAGAGACTTCAACCTGTGCGGGGGTAGGGGAGGAACCTCGTGGCATACAACCGAAACGACTCCCGCTAGATAGCCACCCCTTTCTCTCTTTTTACAGTCTCGTGGACGGACGAAAGAAGGGAAGTTACAGAACGGGGCAGTGAAGGCTCGCGAAGTAGACATCAATTATTATGAGTTATAGTACATTTTACATCATTTTCAAATTAATATATGTTACTTTTTTTTTATCTCAATCTATGTGATTGTTAATTATTGTAATTTATAGTAATTTTCATGTTATATCAAATAATATATGTTATTTCCTTTATACCAATTTATGAGACATTGATAGATTTTACGCTTCCACCAATTTTTTTAGATGTCTATATAATAGTTTAGGTTTTATTACCTCTTTTGATTTTCGAAGATCCATTAATATACTTTCTTCACAATTATCAGTAGAGCTACATTTCAATGTTTTGATGGTTTAGCAACATACCCTTAAAAGAACAGACCAACGAAAGCTTCCTCTTACGGCTCATTATGCGTATTATTAAGTAAAAAGTACTTTAATTAATTCGACTAAAGATCCACTAATTGAGTGTTGGGAGAAATTAATGTGAAAGAAAAGTACTGAAAGAAAGATCCGTCAAATTAACGTGTTTGTTGCCTGCAACACCACATGTAGGGGTGTTCACGAGTCGGTTTGGATCGGTTATTGGTCAAAACTAAAACCAAACCAACTTAATCGATTTTAAAATTATCAAAACCAAACCAAACCAAACCAAATATAGTATATATTTATCGGTTTGGTTGTTATCGGTTTTGGTGCGGTTTGGTTTGGTTATTCGGTTATTAATCATAGACAAAAATAAAAGAAACAATTCATTCAAAACGTGAAAAAAAAGTAACAACAATCCATTTAAAACAAAATAGTTAGAATGACTGACATTACATAACTTTCAATTATTGAATTTACTATGAATAAAGCTTCAAAATTCATTATTTTGGCCTAGAAGAAAGAGAAAATGATATTTTCAATCTTATAAAGAATTGTGACACTCTCATATACATAAAACCAATAAGATAAAGATTCTCACATTGGGCATTTTTTCTTTGATAAGTAAATTATAAATAAAATTTGATGAAAATACATATAAGATCTTTAAAATTATTTATAAAAATAATATATTATGTATGTATATTAATAAAATATATGTATATAATTTGTCGGTTTGGTTTGGTTATTTCTTCGATTTTTTCCAAACAAAATCATAACCAACCCATATACTATCAGTTTTTAAAAATCTAAACCCAAACCACACCTAACCCAAATAAAAATCGGTTTGGTTCAGTTTTTCGATTTGGATTGATTTTTGTCCAAACCGTGAACACCCCTAACCACGTGTAGTATAAAGATAAAATTGCAAGTGGATCAAATGACAGAAAGATCCCAGCCAATCTAAATTGCATATGGAAGAAGCGGGGGCTTTCCTGACGTTTGATGCCAACGGAAAGCTCCTCACATTCCCTTTTTATGTTTTTTGTCAGCGTTTCAAAGTTATTTCAGAAACAAATCGTGTAAATTTCATATGTAGTCATTGAATGTTAATTTCAAGTAAATACTATAATGGTTTGACTCTAAAAAAAATCATGACAATTAAAAGTGGATGAATGGAGTAGTAAATATCAGTCACCAAAGCAGTCGTATGGTAATAATAAATCAAAAGAAATACAACTAACTCAGACTTAAATGGGTCCCATATTTTTAGAAAGTTGTACGAAATATTTGTATTTTTAAGGGAGAAATTAGTCCAATAGATACAAAAAGTTGAAACGCAGCCACACTACTCCTTTAACTAACCAATTGAGTTACTTTTTTCACGTGAAATTATAAAATTAGCCTCTTAATACTTTTCTATCAATTCCCATAAACGGGAAGCTCCTCACATTCACTCTTATTAATAGTAGTAAAATAAAAATAAAAACTTTATAATATTGAGTTTAAAATTAAAAAATAATTGGCCAATTTTATAATCGATAAATCAAATCAATTTTTTTATTACGTTATCGATAAGGGTTATTAGGTTAATGATTTTGTAAATTTTTTTTTGGGTTATCAGTTCGGTTTTTGATTATTTGATTATGGTTAAATTGATAACCCAATAAGAGTACATCAAAATTACTATTTTACTCCTTATTATATAATAGTGCCTCTCTATTGTGATACATTCTCTATTCTGGACACGAACAAGTATTACCTTGTCTTTTCTTAATATAAGATTTGATTGTGATTAAAACATACCATTAATGTTGTATTCACAATTTATTGCACGAGTCTTTAGAAGGAACTCATACATTTTCTTTGTAAGCAAAATATATCAATGTAAAAGTTCGTATTGCACTTCTATTCTTGCTATTAATATTATTATTTTATAAGTATCGTGTATATATAATCATATCGACATTTTTTCATTGGTTAAATTGATAATCGAATCGTTAAAGACCAAAATCAATTAATCAAAAATCAATAATAAGTATCGTATTGGTTTGATTATCGATTTAGTGTGTTAACAAATTAGAATTGATAAATCAAACTCATAATACATAAAATTGAACTGAACAGACAGATGCACAACCTTAGAGTTATGCAACTATAATAAACTTCTCCAAATTTCAAGGCACACTATTACTAGGTAATTGTGTTATGTAAATGCCTTTGAATATATATATATTATTTTATTTTTACCTTTTTATATAAGCCAACAAGAGTTGGAACTATCATGACATTAGGTGTTTGTACCTTTAGCATTAGGTATTTGTATCTTTATATATAAAAAAAAGGTACAATTCTAATGTAGGATTCTTTTTGGCCCTATTTTATTGGTTGTTGAGTATGTAGAAAGCTTTACATCTGTGTGTAAGTTATAGCTATTGTCTTTACATATACTCAAATTAAAAGTGAAACCATCACTCCTTCTCTCAACTCTTACTAATATCCATTAATGTTAAACTTCTAAAGCTCATCTCCTTAAAGCTTGAAATTGGTCCAGTTTTTTATTTTGTCTTTATTGGTTTCATAGGTCTACGTTTTTTTAAGTCCTTTCATTTACTTTTTATGCAGTTCTTGTTGATTCTACTTCTGTGAAGAAATAGGATAATAAAATAGTTTTGTCTTCCCTTTTGTTTGTTTCACTGATTTGGAGAAATATTTCCTTCACACTTTTCTGTAGTTTTTCTTTCATGTTTCAACCTAAATGCAGTACTAGTATATCTTTTGGTCTTTTTCTCTCCTTTTATTTTTTGATTTGTTAGTTTCTATTGCATGTTAGTACTATTATTGTTTGTTCTTTGTATTGTACATAAGATATTTGATGTTATATTGTAACACACTTTCTCCCTTTCTTTAACCGTAGACTCAGAGAAATTCTACATTTCAAAAGCCGACACTAAAATTTTAAGTACTGAATCTCCATAAGAATTATCTTCAATTATATAAATCTAATCTAAAGTGTGGATTAGATTGTAGAGACAATTTTTTTTTATAGTATTTAACCTTTCATATGTGCCTTACCATTAGCAAGAGTCTATGAATTCAAAAGAACTCTAACTATTGTGGCTCTCTGGCTCTTCTTGATCATATTATTGTGAAGATAAAGAGATATGGCACTAAGATTCAATATTGAATGAATAACAACTATTACTCCCGATTGGACTTGCAAAGTCCAAATCATGGACATGAGTCGAGCGACAAAGTGTGGAGAAAAAAATAAGATTCTTTTTGGAAGACGAATAGGTACTCTCACTTAGTGTTATCGTATCTCATCATTTAATAATAATTATACTATTTATCTATATCTCACAAAGTTCTCTGACTTTACAGGAGCAGCAAATCAGGACATGTGTATATGGTAATGATATTGACTATCATGTAAAAAAGTTTATATTGTTGGATACATATCTAATCCCCATTGTCGTAGTGATAGTTTCACTATAGTCATACGGAAGATTAAGACAAAAAAGTACTGGGTGCTTAGTAAAGAAACTCTAATTGAATATGTTAAACCAAATGATGAGTTTGAGAAACTACTATTGCCTTCAACCAAGCGAAATACGATAACTTTTGCTAGTATTGCTCAAATGACTCCAGATCCTACTACAAAAATTGGTATATCCCTCCTACCAGCCATTAGTTAGCTGAACATTTATGTTCCCACATGTAAAAAGTTCATATTTCTTTATCTCTTACCATCAGATATTATAGATGTTGTTCTCCAATGCGGCCCTTCAAAATATACAGGCCGCACTCAAATTAGGTGTCGTGATGTTATTATTGATGATAATCAGTATGTAGAACCTTCCGTGTTATATATTGTTATTTACGTTTTTAAATTTTTACACAATTTTAAGATAGATTCGAGAAAAAATGATATTGTATTCCTCGTGTTTTCAGAAGAAATCAATTTCTGCTCACTTTATCGAATGATTTCGAAGAAATTGAAGGAACTGTGTTTTGTTAAAAAAAAGATTGGTTTTAGTTTTTAGGGTCGCCACTTAATTTTTAAAGTGAAAATTAAGAAAACTATTTTTTCAAAAGATTAAAAACAGAAAATCTAATGAAAATTTTAAGGGGGTTCGAGGTTCATATTAACATTTCGGGAAGGGTTTGAAAGCAACCGAAATGTCCGCTAACACGTGGTTATTCGATAATTAACTATTTGACTAATATTTAAAGAAATATGCATACTTGACTAAATTACGAAAATAAACAGTTTGAAATTTGAAATTATTTTTAAGGGGAAGGGAAATATTAGAGAAATATTACTTAAGTAAATAACCTGCAAATATTCTAAAAGAGGGTGAAGTAAAAAAAATAGATAACCTTATTTAATTTTAGAAAAATACAAGTGTTAAACTCAAAATGGTTTTCTTTAGGGAATTGAATTTTTGAAACCTTAAGATTAATTCTAACAAATAAACACATAATAGCAGTTAAGTAGATAGGGAAAGAAAATTTGGGCCCAAGTCTGGATTTGTCGCCTGGGCCAGCACTTGGGCCTATTTCGTTTTGGACCTTTGGCTCATTTAAATCATCTGTACCTGTCTTAATCTAACATAAAGAAATGTTTCTCTTTTGAGGCCCAATTCTTGCACCTGTCCTAAATTCAAACAAATATGACTTGAAAATGAAAGGATGGGCCTTTGGGCCCAAATCTGTCATGTATGCAACATATACACTAAGTGTATATCAGCTCCAATTCCTGTTCGTCGACTTTTCAGGGGACCTGATATTCGATTTCTACGGCTGGCTAACTCGAATAAAATAAAATTGGGCCTCCATGGCCCAATAGGAAAATGTAAGAACATAGTCCGTGAGGACCCAGGGCATATTTCACATGCAACAAAAATGGCAAGAAATTAGCATATGATCTGACCAAAATGGAAAAAGTAAAGAATATGCCAAGTTTTACACAGAGAAGAGATGAGATACACATATTTATCACATAATCCAAATTTAAAAGAAATCATACAAGGGCAAGCAAGAAACTTTAATGTCGAAGCCTGTAATGAACAACTTTTTTAGGAAAATAATTGAATAAAGTCGAGCTGGCAAGGAAATCTACAGATATTGCCGACATATACATAAACCAGAAAGAACAAAGTCACAAGCTGAATGGTAAAACAATGAAGAAAAATCCACATGCTGCTCTTTTAAAGAAAGTTAACCATTTTCAAATAACAAAATTGATACAAAAAGCACTCAAACAAAACCATTCTAGGGATCAAACGATGCTGGGCGGAGATTTAAACATGCTTGCAACAAGGCCACATATGATTCGGCTATACCAGTGAAAGGCGGACCATGAAAAATTATTCTAAAAAAAGTACCGAAGCAAACTCAAAACCAAAACGAGTAGATAATAAATTAGCATTTGAAAGATATCAGACTATGAAGTAATACGAGTGAAGGGACAAGGAAAATGCTGATAAAATACACATGCATCTAAATAGTGACCCTAACAGGTCAACAAATGAGAAAACAAACTGAGTAGTCTAGGAGGAGCAATATTTTGGATCATACAAACATAATTTTCTAACTAAAATCAATATCGATTCTGACCGGTTCCAACATGAAAACAACCAAGAGTAATTAACAACACATGAGCAAGAGGTAACACTTAAGTTTGTGACCCATTGAGACCAAAATAACACAACATTTCACGTTTTTTCCCCAGAAGAAATGCCATTAGAAGTTGAAATGGCTTGAACTTTCGCACAAATAACAACTTCACAATAAGGAAATCAAACTTAGGCCTATCAAAACTTTAATCATCTACAAACAAACAACAAGACGAAAATCAACATTTAAACCACACTTTATTAAAGGAAAGATGAATGTTAAACCCAACAGAATGGCAGGATTATTTGTTTTAAGACATAACTAACACAACCATGCACATGATTTAAAACTAAAAAAAAAGATAAGTGACTAACTTAAACAATTGAGCCAATCCATCTAGAAATAAGGAAAATGCAACAACGATTTAAATGACACACTGATGACATATAAATAGACTCGACTCATTTGACCTATTTGAAGAAAACTTTAAAGTGCTTAGAGATGATGAAACAAACTCGACCAAACGAAAGCATTCTTCAAATTTGCAAAGAAAACTTAAATGCTAACCATTAAACTAAAAAAAAGACAGGAAAAAGTAGACATGGGAATCAAACTAACAACAACATATGATATTTCATCCAACCTAACAAGTAGCGACTAAACGAGGAAAAAATAACAACAAGGAAACAAACTACTGAACATAAGAATGAAAAGGTAATCGAAACTATTAATCAATGAATTTTAGGCATAAATCACACACAAAGACACGTTCCATGCTTTAGTTAACTAAAACACCGACTCGTAACACAAAATCTTTTTATCAAATATTAGCAGTAAACCTAAAGAGAACTGAAGCATTCAAACGAACAAAAGGAGGGTCAACAGAGACCTTCAACTCACAAATAAATACCATACAAAACGAGTCAAGAATGAAGTTTACCTTTTCGGGGGCAGTAAATAGAGACAACGACGAGCTAGAATGACAACCTTCACCACGCAAAACTCGAACACGAGCCGTAGTCAAGAAGTCTGGGCAGGAATATCAAACCCAAAAGCTGAAAAACAAGTATCTCCTCTGTTTTTCCTTGAAGGGTATTTAGTAGGTATTTTAGCTATTTTCCCTTAAGCTATTCTGTGTATTTTTGGTCGAAAATCTCCACCCCTAACAATGAATAAGGAGGAGGTTTAAATAGAGGAAATTAGGGTTCTGATTTTGGGGGGGGAGGGAAATGAAGAATTTTGGATAGGAATAGGGGAAAAATCGAAAATCCCCAACTCAAATTTTGCAATTCAAAATCTTACGAAAGACGAGGAAAAAGCTGTTGCTTGTACGAGAAATCTGGATTTCCAGCAAAAATCCAAAAGCGAGAATGGACGCGGGCGGTCTTGATCGATCCTTTGTCCTTGAAGCTCGACGTGGTGCCCATTCACGCGAGCAAAGGACAAAAATCGCATAGCAAGGAAAAAATTGCAGGCGGCTCTGCCCTGCTGGAACAGTACTATCATACTAGGAGGGAGAAGATGTAGGAAAAGCTGTTACGCATAAACGTTGTGTGTTTGCCGTTTGGTACTGTTGCTGCTGTTTGTGTTGCGCTGAGCTACTGGTTCCGTGAACTCGCCTTCGCGTAAGGGAGATGAAGCGCGTGTAGGGGTCAAGTTTCGTCCTACGCACTTTGCTATTTGGTTTCACCATCACGCCGTTGGCCTTTCTGTCTGGTTGCTGTGATGTTGATGCGTTTGGATTGCTGCTTTGTCGCGTGAACTGCTGCCGTGAATGTTGGGAAAGTTCTGGGTTTCTTTTGGGAACAAAGTTGGGCCAGGTCAAAAGGAGGGGTGGGCTGAGAATATGAGAAAATGGAATCGTTGGTTGGGTACTTTGGTATTGTACGTATTGGGTTTTTCTGCATTGAAAATGTAGGCTGGTGGAAATATTTTGGACTGAACAAATGGTCCAATTTTGGGTCTTGAAAGAATTGGGATTCAAGCTAAGAAATGGCTATATTTTCAATTACAAAATAACTATTGAATTACAATTGTAACCAATTTAAGTTGAAATTTTAGCGAAATGGAATTAAATTGGCGAATTTGGCTAACGACAAAATAAGACGAATTAGTATCAATTAATGAGCTTCTTAACGAAATAAAATAATTAACTTAATTATAAAATAATTAATTTAAAATTCAAATTAATTCATTCAAAATTAAAACTATAATTCAAACTAAGACTAAATTAATAAAAATATTTATTTTAACAATGTAGAAATCTTTTGACATGATTTTCAAATATTTATAAAATATACTAATTACATATATAATCATATGAAACATATTTATTATTCAAAATACTATAAGAATCGACTGAAATTACATAAAATAACCTTGAAACTACTTGAATTTTATAAAGCTAATTATTCTAAATAGTGTGAAAAATAATTAAGAAGCTCGGAAATTAATTATTATTGGGGAGGGTTAAAATTGGGTGTCAACAACTATCCCTCATTTTACTTGGATTGATGCAAGAAATCCAAGGAAAATGAAATTGACGAACCCAATTTTGACCGAAAACATCTTCATCTTTTGGAAAAGGGATTTGGTACGGGCTTTAGGAATTATGGCCGAACCTCGGATGTGGGTTTCCTACATATCTCGGGCTATATGTGAATGCAGGCCACTTGTAGTTTGATACGCTTGATTTCACGCACGATTTTGAAAGAATTCAAAAGCCATCCTGACACCGAATTATGAAGGGATTAGAATGCTCAGAATATGATTTAAGAGTGAGTGTGGGGATACGACCGAGTTTTCAACACTAATCCCGCCTACATATCCCTCAACTTAGGGAATCAAGTTGTTTGTAGTTTGACTCAATCGGTTGAAAAGGAAATCTATTATGCTAAGATATCCTTCGGTTAGGGAGAGTGACAATGTAAGTCGAGAATGAAATGGAGGTTTGCAACCTCTTAGCCATGAATGTGGCATGTTTCACACCCATAATTAAGAACTTGCACGGACATAATTTCCAAAGCTCTAAGTGTATTGTCACTCGGATTGGAAATTTTCTTCCGGTGAACACCAAAAAATATTTTCGGATGCGAAATTGAGACCGATAAACCTAAAGAAAAAACCACATGCCTTCTGATAGGGGTGTGGTTTGATTGTGGTGGCAGTCACTCTTCAGCTCGCGTCCTGAGAGTTTGGTACTCCTCTTCGGACTATGTCCCAGTTCGCTGTTAAGAATAAGTTCCACGTTGTGCTGCATCCTTTTTTATGTCGTCTGCACCTGTGGTTTGTTTTGAGAATTCATCCTCTCGGATGCTCTCGACAAAGGCTGAGATAAAACTCATTAGCATAAAATGTAATTCAATTGGGGAGATAGTGTCTTTTACCATGTTGACACTTGATTGCTCTCCTTGAACATTTGACGTCAGCTTCCTCCAATTTGACGTAAAACAAATAAAGCTTGTGTTTCGTATTTGTAATATAATCTTCAATGTGCTCTTCTTTGATGTCAAATTAATAAAATATGCTAATATAATATGTGGATAGTTCTCTTGATGTTGTTCTTGCAATGAAAATGGTGCAGCCGATGTTGATTTTCTTGCGATGCATGACTTCTTTCCTGTGATGCATGACTCTTCTTTTCCCGCAATGCATGACTTCTTTCCCTGCGATGCACGGATTGTTTCTCTGTGATGCATGAATCTTTTTTTGTGATGCATGAATTTTCCCGCAATGCATGAATCTTTTACAACAATGCATGACTTATTCCGCGATGCATGACTCATTCTCCTGCAATGCATGACTCATTCTCCTGCAATGCATGACTTCTTTTTCTGCGATGCATGAATCTTTTCCAGCGATGCATGACTTTTCCCGCGATGCATGGATCTTTCTCAACGATGCATGTCTTCCATTCTTGGTACCAAACGAAGGTAATGCTTACCCGAGCAATGCAGATGACCTTCTGATGGCAGTATCGTCTCATTTGACAATACAATATAAATGACCCTAAGAGTAGGGGTATCATCTCATTTGACAATACGATATAAATGACTCTCCGGGTAGTGGTATCATCTCATTCGACAATACAATATAAATGACCCTCAGTGTAGTGGTATCATCTCATTTGACAATACGATATAAATGACTCTCCGGGTAGTAATATTATCATATCTGATAATATGATGCAGATAACGTCCTCCAGGCATCTTTAGTTGATGGAAAACAGTAAAATGTCTTTCTTCGGGGTTTTCATTTGTTCCATCTCCAAACATAGTGGCATGTTCGTTCTAGACTTCGCCTTACTGAGAATTGATTGAAATAATGATATTCATATTCCCAATTCTTTGGCATAAGAAACATAAAACTTTTCATGCGTCCACAGAAAAATTGTCAATTTTGGGGAGTTCCTCTCCCTTTGACTTCTCCATATGCATTGAATGGAGGAATATGATGATCTTGAGGCAAACTTATAGACCTGTATCCACACAATTTTTTTTAGTTTAAAGTGAACTGATCTGTGTCGATTCCTTCGGTTGTCTGCTCCTTGTCTGGCTATCTCCGGTTGGTTTCACCGATCTCCCGCCTCTTGATAGATAAAACGAAACAATTTTATGCAAAATAATTGAAACATGAAAGAACAGTTTTAAGAAAAATAGATTTTCAACAAGTAATATTTGGAAAAGGTCACTGCCAAGTGTCATGCCACGTCAAGCTTAATGAACGTCTTTGAAGTTGCTGCTTTGAGGTCTATCTGATTATTTTCTAGGAAGTGCTTAAAGTTGTTTTAAACTTCCGATGAAACCTACTGAAATTTTTGAGGTCATCCTTAAAATTTTTTGTCCGAGTTAAATATCTCGGCGTATCTTGAACTGTTGATGAACCAATCATGGAATTTTTGAGATCTTCTCAAAAAATTTGTCCCAATTGCAATTCTCGATATCACTTCAGTCCTGACTTGTTAGAGAGATCTTCTTCTTGAGAATTTTTGAGCTCTTCTAAAAAATTTTGTCCCAGTTTTTATTATAAAGGAAAAAATAGAAATCTTATGGGAGATATGACCGAGCCATTGTAGCGCCTACGTATCCCGTTGAGGCAGGAATCAGGTCAAACATAGTTCCCCTTCAAAGATTAACAAAAATAAGAAATTTGACTAAGGAACCGACCGAGGCTGACATAGGCCGCCTACGTATCTCATTTTTGAGAATTTAGTTCGAACATAGTTAAAAAACCAAAGGAAACGTTAAAAAATGATAAATGGGTGATCGAGACCAACATAGGCTGCCTACGTCTCATTCTTGAGAATTCAGGTTAGATGTAGTTCATTATTGAAGGGATAAAATTCTAAACAAAGCGATTACAAGGAAATAGAACGATTACAAGGGAATGACAAAAATACAAATTGAAACTTCACACATAATATCTTTTGACAACATCTGAGTTGATCGGTTTCGTCCATTCGATGCCATCCATCTCCGACAGGACTAAGGCACCTCCAAATAACACTTTGCGAACCAAGTAGGGTCCTTGCCAATTTGGTGCAAAATTCCCTTGGTAGTTATCCCTCTGTGATTATCAATCATTTTCCTCAATTTTTTTTTGATGTTCTTGTTGGCAGCTTCTACAACTCCATTCATTTGGGGACGATAAGCGGTTGAGTTTCAGTGAGTAATCTTGAATTGTTCACATATCTCTCTCATCAAATGACTGTTGAGATTAACTCTATTATTGGTAATGATGGATTCTGGTACTCCAAACCTACAAATCAAATTGTTGCGGACGAAATCAACTACCACTTTCTTGGTTACCGACTTATATGAAGCTGCTTCCACCCATTTGGTAAAGTAGTCAATGGCCACTAAGATGAATCAGTGTCCGTTAGAGGCTGTCTTTTATGCATCATCTTCATCCATCAGGATCTGGTGATAACCCGCATAACAATCTACAAATGACTGCATCTCATTCTTGGCTCAATTATCAATGAGAATGTGAATGTTTGGCAATGGAAAATTATCTTTCGAGCTAGCTTTGTTGAGATCTCTATAGTAGACACAAATTCTGATCTTTCTGTCTTTCTTGGCAACCGAAACAATGTTGGCTAACCAAGTAGGATATTGCGTCACTTCCACTACTTGAGACTCGATCTGCTTGGTGATCTCCTCTTTGATCTTCAAACTCAACTTTGTCTTAAATTTACGAGTTTTCTGCTTTACCAGACTAAAATCTGGATTGATCGGCAATTTATGAGAAACTATGTTTGTACTTAGCCCTGGCATATCCCTGTAAGACCAGGCAAATACATCGATGTATTCTTTGAGCAAATAAACCATGTCCCTTCTTTGAGCCTCAGTCAGATGGACACTGATTCTGACTTCTTTGACATATTCCTCATCTCCGAGATTCACAGTCTCAATTTCTTCCAAATTCGGCTTGTGTTGGTTCTCAATTTGTCGGAACTCTTCAGCAACATGTTCGGGTACCGCATTTTCTTCTTCATATTCCTCGCATTCGTTATCACCTGCCTCATTTTGTACGTTTGGCTCGTGACATGACATGACATTGGAAGATTTTAAATTATTATTACTGAAATCATAAACAAACAAAGTTAGAAAAGTAAAATATAAAAGAATAAGTAAATAAGCAAATTTTTGGTAAGAGAGGCTTTTCATTGAAATTTAAAAGCAGGCATAAACTTCGGCCATGGCCAAGGGCCATTCCACCTTCTTAAACATTACGGGGGAATTTTAAAACTCAAACAAGTAAAAACTGTATAAAGGGTGGGTCTCGGGCCTCTTTCGGACTACCACCGATATTAAAAATAAACATAAACACATGTACTTCTACCCAGATGAGTGGGGAATCGGGAGTGGTGTGGAGGTCCAATTTTGCAACTGCTCCTCTAGTTCAGCATCACGGATGCCTGATGTCCCAACCTCTTCCTCGATGACTGCATCAATCTCCTCGAAAAGGCTCCAGATTCCTCCCACGAGACCACCATCATTGACATATTCTCGCACCAGGAATGACTGGTACAAATGAGAAATTTGCCTGACCAATGCTCGATCAACACACTTGTTCATCACCTCTGCTTTATCAACATCTGTAGGGACATACCCCAAACCAAACTTTTCTCCTCAGGCGGGAATTGGAATAGGCTCAACAATTCCTTGAAAGCACTTTCCCAATCTGAAACCTGGTTCGAAATCGCTCTGGAGAAAGACGGTAGCTATCATCTTGTACACAGAAGGCATAGGGGGCTGTGGACCCAAGTCATCACCGGTGGCATTTACCAACTCTCCGTGTAGAAATCACAACCTCAGGAGACCTCATCAACAATCAGCACGTACCTATTGGAATGGCTCCCTTCACCATGAATGACCAATTCCTAATCCTTCCAAACAAATTTCATCAATTGGTGAAGGGTAGAAGGTACATGCCCGACCATGTGGATCCACGATCTTCCCAGAAGCAAATTGTAACTGGTATTGATATCCAACACCTGAAACTCCACATTAAATTCTGCAGGACCCATTTGAATCCCTAAGTTTATTGCACCCAACATGTCTCTTTGCTCTCCATCGAAAGCCCTCACATTGACTTGGTTCTGGTGAACTTTTCCCAAGTCGAATTTTAGTTGCCTCAGAGTTGAAAGTGGGAAAATATTGAGACCGGATCTATCATCGATCAAGTCACAATTTATAGTCTTGTCTCGATACTTAATGGTGACGTACAAAGCTTTATTGTGCATCCTGCCTTCAAAAGGTAGCTCTTCGTCACAGAAAATGATGCGGTGTCCTCGAACGACTTGGCTTATCATAGCCGCCAATTTATCACTGTTAGTACCCACGGTCACATAAGTGTCATCCAAAGCCTTCATCAAGGCTTGCCTATGAAGTTGTGAGCTCATCAGCAAGACCCACACAAAAATCTGAGCTATTGTTTTCTCCGGATGCTTCTTGATCGAGTAATCTTTTGTTTGCATCTTTCTCGAGAACTCTTCTGCTTTAGCTTCACTAATTGTCCTTTTAGACTGATCCTTCTTCTACACTCCCTAGGCTAACTCTTCTGGTGTGTAACATCTTCTGGATCTAGTCATACCCTTGGTAGCAGCCGTTTCAATCACAAACTTTTGTCGGGTGGGAATTTCTCTTGGCACCAAGGCAATAACCTTTTCGGGTGTCAGAATCACGAATTCTTTTTTCTTTCTTATGCACAACGAAGCTACAGCCCTTTCAAGTCATCAGGAGCGATCAAAACTATCGCCTTTGTCACGCACCATTTGTCATCCATCTCTAGAATATTGATAGTGACGCCCCCATGATTTGGCAAAGGATTACTGTTGACATTGGGCGCGGCTTTCTGGAGAGTGACCACTTTCTGGTCAATCAGGTCTTGGATCTTGTGGTTTAGGTTGATACAGTCCTCGGTATTATGTTCGACACCGTTTGAGTGATGTGCGCACCTCTGATCAGGTCTGTAAAACCTTGAGCTAGTGTCAACCGGTTTGGGTCCCACTGGATGGATAAATCCTGCCATAGTTAATCGCTCGAATAACTTTGTTTGGCTTTCAATGAATGGAGTGAAATTTCTAGCGGGCTTCTTCTCACATCTAGGACGGGCAGGATCGTAATTGCCTTGTTGAGGGAAAGGCATTTGACGATAATTTGGAGCATTTGGACGGGGGTCTTGATATCTTGGATATGAATTGGTTTGGTATATGGAGCTTGGTAGTTCGGGGGGGGGGGGGGGTATTTTGGTAAAGTGGAGTTGGGGTTTGATACACTAGGGGAGGAGTTTGGTAATTTTCCTGAATGTTGGCACAGTTGGGGGCGGCGTTTCAGTAGTGATGAGATGGAGTCTGGTAAACTGGAGGGGGAGTTTGGTAGATAGGATGAGGAGTTTGGTAAACATGAGGAGGGGAATTTCAGTAATCAGCTTGTACATAACAAGCCGGGTAAAAACTCTATGGAGGTTGGGAACGACCTTGGTATGATGAGGATTTTCTTGGGGTCTTCTTCCCCTCGTAAGAGATAGAAGACATGTCTTCTCTTTTCTTCTTCAACAAACCCGAGGATCCAGGCGAGGCAGCAACACGGGCAATCTTCCCGGTTCTTAGACCGTCTTCGATAGTCTCACCTACCTTGACTATCTCGGCGAACTTTGCTCCAACGAGCAACATAATTGTAACACTCCAGAAAATGGTAGGTTAAACTAGAGCCTAAACATAAGGTTAAAAATCGTAAAATGACTCCCCGTAGATTAGTAGACCATCTAAACATGATATGGGGGTTTTAGGAGTCAAGGCCTAAGGGGCAAGTGCCAAGCAAAAGGGGCAAGCCAAGGTCAAAGGCCAAGGCTGCCCAAAACTTGAGCACACTGCCTCAAGCTCCACAACCATCACCATGGCTCATGATCATGACCACGGCCCATGGGAGGCTTCGTTGCCTTGGCCAAAGGAGGGAAGCCTCCAAGTGTCTTAGACACTACCTCAACCTCCACGGAAGGGACCACGGCTCGTGAAGCCCTCCTTGAAGAGGACTTGGGCGTGGTGGCATAATGGCGCGAGGTAGTATAGCTATTGCCTCAACCCTCCACGGGCATGACCACTTGTCGTGGTCCACTTCACGAGTCGTGAAGGGTCCCGTGAAAATGAATTAGGCGAATGAACCTTGTGACAAAAAATGGAGGCCATTGCCTCACCTTCACGGGCAGGACCACTGGTCGTGGTCGACACCACGGCTTATGAAGGGTGGTTCGTGTCCCTGACGAGGACCATTAAATGAGGACTTTTAAGTCATTTCCTTTTTAGTCCAATTAAAGTGGGGATGTTTTGGGTATTTTTAGGGGTAGTTTATATATTGATTTTAAGTCAAATTCACCCACTTTCACTCATTAATACACAACACCCAAATATTTCCACAAAATCCTCACCTCTCCAATATTTCTCTCTCTATAGTTTCTCCACTAATGAACTCCAAGAACTTGAAGAATAGGTATCAAGAATCCATCTTCTCAACTCCAATTTGTGGGAAAAGCTTCAATTAAGGTATGGGAACCTTGATTCATGGAACACTTTTCTCTATGAAGCCCTTCAACTCTAATTTCAAAATTTGGGATATTGTTCAAAAACTAGGGTTTTCATTCTAGCCATGGATTCTTCTTAAAAGCGATTTCATTATGTTATTTGTACTATATTAAGTATGATTTGACTTATAATGGTGATTTTTATAGTAAAACTCTCCATGAACCCATGAACTACTCCATGACCCCAATTTTATGAATTGTGATGGAAGTATTGATGCAAGATGATTACTATGAATTGTATCTATGTTAATCTAGTTGTTGAGTCTTGTTTTATTCATGCTTAAAGTAGTATTTCTAAGTATGATAGTGAGACATGATTCATGACCTTTGAGAGGGTAAATTGCTAGGGTTTGAACATATTGTTGAAATGGATGTATGAGCTTATGATTCACTTGAAAGGTAAAGATCCTATGACTATTGTGTAAATTGAGGTATAGTTGAAAGGTTATTCCCTCCTTACCCTTACACATGTTCATGTATGACTTGTCTAGGATGGTGATGATGTTGTTGTGTTGATTGAAACGCTATTTCTCATGAAAACACTATGAACAATAATGTGAAAAGTTTACTCACATATTAATGATGATTCTAAGGTTGAAAGTTAGTTCTCACCTAAATGAGTCTATGAGCTATTTTATGAATTGTATTGAATGAAGGGTAGAGCAATCCTTTACACATGTAAGTACAATTCAAGACTAATTATGTATAATTTGGGAGATAATGATTAGTACCGAGTGGATATGGACAATGAGGTAAAGGCTATTCCGTCAATGCAATAGGTCGGGTCATCTAAAGTGAACTCATGAGATGGAAGCTCCTCCGCCAATGCAATAGCTCGGGTTTCTAGAAGAAATCTCCCTATCCCATAACTATGTTCCCACATAGGACTTAGATAATGGATCCACCTAAAAGCTAACACATTTAGCTCTACCTTAGGCAAGTAGGACACCTTATTTCGGTGTGGGGTTACACGACAGCGGATTCCATGTAGCTCACATGGTATATGTCGGTTATGGCTATTCTTTCCTATATGATAAGATAATGAATGAGACATGAACTACACTATGACTTGTTGGTGAGTTTACTTTGTAGGAGTGGGTGTATGGGACTTCACTTTTATATTGCACAAGTAGACTTAGTAGGATGTTATGGGATGGTTCTTTTATGTTATGATGAGATATGAATGTATGCATGTATGTTGAATGGATAGTTGCCAGGAATGACTTTCCTTATGTTCAAGTAATATACATGACTATTTCTTTATTGATGACTATCGATTATGATGAGGTCTAAAGATGGTATGTATGACTAAGGTAGCTTCAAGGGAGTACTTAGTATGGTTGGTATTATGGGATGCCAACCATACATTGCACTAGTGTTCCTTAGAGGTTGCTAATGTATTGATGTTACTATGTTTTGAGTATAACTATGATTATAGCTTGTCTTTTACATTAAAAATGCATGATGGTTTCCAAACTTGATAAATGCATACTTTTCAACTAAAATGTCCTTTTTATCATATTTAAAGGATTTTATGCATGTTTCCATACTTAGTACATATTTGTGCAACCCCCTTCTTCTTCTACATTTTTGATAATGGTAGTTTCCGGTTATGTGACATACACTCTCCTTTCTTGAAGAAGACTTGGATATCTTATCTCCAAGTTGTGGTGAGTCCTCAAGTTCAAGGAAGGATTATCCATTTCTTAGTTCCTATTGTACTTCTTATATTGAGACTTTTATTGGCGAAAAGGGCTAAGTCCCAAACTTTGTATTCCTATGTTTTAGATGGTAAATGAGACAAAGTCAAGATTTTTATGATTTCGGTTATGAAAATGAAGTGTGACTTTGATTGTAAAAGTTTTAAATTTTCCACATTATTCTTATGACTTATGTGTATGATTATGCTAAGGGCTTGTATGCGACCCCTTCTGGGTCAAGTACATTGTGTCTCTTCCAGGGGGTAACTCTGGGTCGTGACAAATTTGGTATCAGAGTATAAGGTTTTGGGATAATATTTAGGTTGATGTCTCATGAACCACGTTTGCTAGAGTCTTGTTCATGAGTGTGAAGTGCGCGACACTTATGAATGAGAGGCTATAAGATGTTTAGGAACTTTTATTTCTTCCATTACTCTTTAGTCGTGCTTTGGAGTCCTAACCCTATGAAGTCCTTTCTCCTAACCCTTCTCTTGTGATTATAGGAAATGAATACAAGAAGAGGGAATGCAAGGAGGATGCAAGAGGAGGATGTAAATGAGGGAGTTCCTCCCCAAGCTCATCAAGATCCTTAAGCTCTTAATGATGAAGGGGCTATGACTAATGTGGAGATAAGGGCGGCTCTTCAAACATTGACTCAACTTATGACAGGTCAAACTCAAGCCGTCGCCATTCAACCCCAAGGTATAACGGCACAAACAAATAGGGAAGTTGGGCCCCGAGTGAATCCTAATGTAAGCACCATGGCTTCAAGGCTGAGAGACCTTACTCGAATGAACCCTCCTATATTCCTTGGTTCTAAGGTGAATGAAGACCCACAAGAGTTTGTGGAAGAGGTCTACAAGATAGTGGATGTTATGGGGGTAACCTCTATTGAGAAAGCCGAACTAGCCAGGTACCAATTGAAAGATGTGGACCAAGTATGGCTTACTCAATGGAAGGATAATAGGGCTATAAGAGCGGGTCCCATAACTTAGGTAATATTCAAGAAGGCATTCTTTGATAGGTTCTTTCCACGGGAAAAGAGGGAAGCAAAAGTGGAGGAATTTATCAACCTTCACCAAGGATGTATGAGTGTCCAAGAATACTCCTTGAAATTCACTAAGTTGTCCAAGTATGCCCCATCTTTAGTGTCGAATCCTAGAGATGAAATGAGCCGATTTGTGACGGGGGTGTTCGACTCAATTGTGGAAGAATGTCGTGTGGTAATGCTTCATGACAATATGGACATTTCATGTCTAATGGTGTATGCTCAACAAGTTGAGGAGACAAGGCTTAGGAAAAATATATAAATAGGTAAAAAGGGAAATGACCGATGATGGTAATTATTCTAAGGGTAAGTTTGAGGGTCAAAGTGGACCAATGTTTAAGAAGAGGTTTTCCAACCAAAGCTCCTCTAATGCTCCTAAGACCAACAAAGATAGGGTGTCTAACCCTAAGCCTCAAGGAGGCAATAGGAGTGCACCATCCATGGAGAGGCCTACATGTGCCAAGTGTGGTAAGAAACATGAGGGAAATGTCTTGCCGGTTTGGGTGTGTGCTATGGATGTGGAAAATGTGGGCATCAATTGAAAGATTGTCCAACCCGTACGACCAAGGGAAGAGAGGGTAATCAAGCACCTCTAAGTGGTTCAAATCCTGATGCTCCCAAGAAGAGTCGCTTCTACGCTCTTCAATCGCGAGGTGATCAAGAGAGTTCCCCAGACGTGGTAACAGGTATATTGCAAGTCTTTTCCATTGATGTTTATGCATTATTAGACCCCGGTGCCACTTTATCTTTTGTTACACCCTTTGTGGCTATGAAATTTGATGTACTTCCCGAAACCCTAATAGAGCCTTTTTCTGTTTCTACCTCGGTTGGTGACTCGGTTGTAGCTAAAAGAGTATATATGAGTTGTCCTATTTATTTTTCTTATAAAGCCACTTTGGTTGATTTGGTAGAATTAGACATGCTTGATTTTGATGTGATTTTGGGCATGGATTGGTTGCATGCATGTTAGGCTTCAATAGATTGTAGGACCTGGGTGGTCAAATTTCAATTTCCAAAATAGCCAATTTTAGAGTGGAAAGTGGGAAATTCTATTCCTAGAGGTCAATTTGTTTCATGTGTAAAAGCTAGAAAAATGATCTCAAAGGGGTGCATGTATCACATTGTTAGGGCTATGGATGTTGAGTCCAATGTCCCTTCTTTAGAGTCGATCCCCATAGTGAGGGAGTATCCAGAAGTCTTTCCCAATGACTTGCCCAGTATTCCTCCTGAATGGGAAATAGACTTTGGCATTGATCTTTTGCCGAATACACAATCCATATCTATCCCTTCCTATAGAATGGCTTCGGCCGTATTGAAAGAGTTGAAGGCACAACTCAAGGACTTGTTAGACAAGGGTTTTATTCAACCAAGCATATCTCCATGGGGTACACCGGTATTGTTTGTGAAAAATAAAGATGGGTCCCTTAGGATGTATATCGATTACCGCCAATTGAACAAGGTCACTATAAAAAATAAGTATCCACTTCCTAGGATTGACGATTTGTTTGATCAACTCCAAGGGGCTACCGTTTTCTCCAAAATAGATCTTCGTTCGGGTTACCGTCAACTAAGGATAAGAGGGTGTGACATTCCCAAGACGGCCTTTAGGACCCGGTACAGTCACTACAAATTTGTGGTTTTGTTTTTTGGTTTAACAAATGCTCCGGCGGCATTTATGGACCCTATTGTTTAGGCAATATCTTGATTCGTTTGTGATCATTTTTATTGATGATATTTAGATCCATTCAAGGAGTGAAAGTGAATACAAGGATCACTTGAGGATAGTGTTGCAAGTCCTTAAGGACCACCAATTATATGCTAAGTTTAGCAAATGTGAGTTTTTGCTAAGGTTGGTTGCCTTCCTTGGTCATATTGTGTCGGGCATGGGTATTGAGGTTGATCCTAAGAAGACGGATGCGGTCAAGAGTTGGCCTAGACCTCTAACTCCTATCTATATTAGAAGCTTTTTGGGTTTGGTCGGTTACTATAGGAGGTTTGTTGAGGGTTTCTATTCTATTACATCTCCATTAACGACCTTGACTCAAAATAAACCTAAGTTTGTGTGGTTGGAGGCTTGTGAGAAGAGCTTCTAAGAATTGAAGGATAGACTCACATCCGCTCCGATGTTGACCTTACCGGAGGGTACTGATGGGTTTGTAGTATATTGTGGCGCATCTCGAGTGGGTTTGGGATGTGTCCTTATGCAACGAGGTAAGGTGATTGCCTATGCTTCAAGGCAACTCAAGGTACATGAAAAGAATTATCCAACTCATGATCTCGAACTAGCAGCAGTTGTGTTTTCCTTGAAAATATGGAGACACTATCTCTATGGGGTGTATGTAGATGTGTTTACCTACCACAAGAGCCTTCAATATGTGCTTAGCCAAAAAGATTTGAATCTCCGTCAAAGAAGGTGGTTAGAACTTTTGAAAGATTATGACATGAGTGTCTTATACCACCCCGACAAAGCTAATGTAGTTGCGGATTCCTTAAGTAGATTGTCCATGGGTAGTGTGTCTCATGTAGAAGACGAGAAGAAGGAATGGGTTCATGATGTGCATAGGTTGGCCCGATTAGGTGTCCAACTAGTGGATTCCAGCAATGGTGGATTCATGGTCCATCATAGTTTCGAATCGTCTTTTGTTGTTGATGTAAAGTCCAAGCAACATCTTGATCCTATATTAAGGGAATTGAAAGAATCGGTTCTCAACAAGTCCGTTGAGGCTTTCTCCCAAGGGGGATATGGGGTGCTTAGGTACCAAGGTAGATTATGTGTTCCGGATGTTGATGGCTTGAGAGAGAAAATTTAAGAAGAGGCTCATGGTTCACAATATTCTATTCATCCGGGAGCCACCAAGATGTACCGTGACCTACGGGAAGTCTATTGGTGAAATGGCACGAAGAAGGATAAAATGGGTTTTGTAGCCAAGTGTCCGAATTGTCAACAAGTTAAGGCCGAACACTTGAGACCGGGAGGTTTGCTCCAAGATATAAATATTTCCACTTGGAAGTGGGAGGAGATGAATATGGACTTTGTGGTGGGTTTGCCTTATACTCGAAGGCAACATGATTCTATTTGGGCCATTGTTGATAGGATGACTAAATCAGCCAACTTCATTCCCGTCAAGGTTTCTTTTTTGGCGGAAGACTATGCCATATTGTACATCAAGGAGATAGTGAAGTTGCATGGGGTTTCTCTATCTATCATATCGGATCGGGATGCTCAATTTACTTCACATTTTTGGAAGGCATTCCAACAAGGGCTTGGTATCAATGTTAAACTTAGTACTGCTTTCCAACCTCAAATGGCCGATCAAGCGGAACACACCATTCAAACCTTAGAGGATATGTTGAGGGCATGTGTCATAGATTTCCAAGGTAATTGGGATGACCATCTACCATTGATAGAATTTGCCTACAATAATAATTGCCACTCAAGCATTTCCATGGCTCCATTTGAAGCACTTTATGGTAGGAGGTGTAGATCTCTAGTTGGGTGGTTTGAAGTAGGTAAGTTTGCTCTAATTGGTCCTGAACTAGTCTATGAGTCCATTGAGAAGGTTCGACTTATAAGAGAGAGGTTGAAGACGGCCCAAAGTCGGCAAAAATCTTATGCCAATGTTAGAAGAAGGGATCTTGAATTTGAGGTTGGTGATTAGGTTTACTTGAAAATCTCACCCATGAAAGGTGTGATGAGGTTTGGTAAGAAGGGGAAGCTTAGTCCCTAGTATGTGGGCCCATACCAAATCTTGAAACGTGTTGGGAAAGTTGCTTATGAATTGGACTTGCCAAGTGAGTTGGCTCCGGTTCACCCGGTGTTTCATGTTTCCATGCTCAATAAGTGCATAGGTGATCTGGTATCCCTTCTTCCTTTAGAAGGTTTAGGGGTTGATGAGAACCTTTCCTATGAAGAAGTTCCGGTTGAGATTTTGGACCGACAAGTTAACAAGTTAAGAAACAAAGAGGTAATTTTCGTTAAAGTCTTATGAAGGAATCACTTAGTTGAGGGTGCTACATGGGAGGCCGAGGCCGGCATGAAGTCCCTCTATCCTCATCTTTTTCCTTTTACTCCTATCCCAACTTGAGGTAAATAGTTTCTTGAGTTTGATGTTTTGGAAGTCACTTTTGTGCTATGAGTTTTCTTTATGATTTCCTTGTGTTGTGCATGTTCTTGTGAGAATTGATGTTTAGAATATATTGAGTTTTAATGATTTATATGTTCCTTATGTTGGTTTGCACTTTAGTATGGTGATTGCATATTTGACTTCATGAGGTGAATTAATGAACATGTTTTACTATACTTGTTATGATATGGCATATTGGCTCTTTGTTGATTGCTTCAAGCTTGTTTGAGTTAGAGAAGGTAGTTCCTCCTAAAATGATATGAAATGATGAGTCTTGTGCATGTTGGGTTATGGATGTAGTTCATACTTCCTTGTGATTGCATTGTTTATGTCTTGAGATGGAGTTGATGTTTCCTCCTATGGATTGTGCACTTTGTTATGTTGCATGTATGATGGGCTGCTAGTCTTTTAGTCTTTATTTCCATAAGGTGTCTAAATCGTCATTTGAGGACGAATGTTCCTAAGGGGCAGATAATGTAACACTCTGGAGAATGGTAGGTTAAACTAGAGACTAAACGTAACGTTAAAAATGATAAAATGACTCCCCGTAGATTAGTAGACCATCTAAACATGATATGGGGGTTTTAGGAGTCAAGGCCTAAGGGACAAGTGCCAAGCAAAAGGGGCAAGCGAAGGGTAAATTGCTAGGGTTTGTACAAATTGTTGAAAGGGATGTATGAACTTATGATTCACTTGAAAGGTAAATATTCTATGACTATTGTATAAATTGAGGTATTGTTGAAAGGTGATTCCCTCCTTACCCTTACACGTGTTCATGTATGACTTGTCTAGGATGATGATGATGTTGTTGTGTTGATTGAAAGGCTATTTCTCATGAAAATACTATGAAAATTAATGTGAAAGGTTTACTCACATATTAATGATGATTCTAAGGTTGAAAGTTAGTTCTCACCTAAATGAGTCTATGAGCTATTTTATGAATTGTATTGAATGAACGATGGAGCACTCTTTCACATATGTAAATACAATTCAAGACTAATTATGTATAATTTGGGAGATAATGCTTAGTACCGAGTGGATATGGACAATGAGGTAAAGGCCCTTCCATCAATGCAATAGGTTGGGTCATCTAAAGTAAACTCATGAGATGGAAGCTCCTCCGCTAACGCAATAGGTCGGGTTTCTAGAAGCAATCTCCATATCCCATAACTATGTGACCACATAGGACTTAGCTAGTGGATCCACCTATAAGCTAACACATTTAGTTCTACCTTAGGCAAGTTGGACACCTTCTTTCAGTTTGGGGTTACACGACACCGGTCCATGTAGCTCACATGGTCTATGTCGGTTATGGCTATTCTTTCCTATATGATAAGATAATGAATGAGACATGAACTACACTATGACTTGTTGGTGAGTTTACTTTGTAGGAGTGGGGGTATGGGACTTCACTTTTACATTGCACAAGTAGACTTAGTAGGATGTTATGGGATGGTTCTTTTATGTTATGATGAGATATGAATGTATGCATGTATGTTGAATGGATAGTTGCCATGAATGACTTTCCTTATGTTCAAGTAATATACATGACTATTTCTTTATTGATGACTATTGATTATGATGAGGTCTAAAGATGGTATGTATGACTAAGGTAGCTCCAAAGGAGTACTTAGTATGGTTGGTATTATGGGATGCCAACCATACATTGCACAAGTGTTCCTTAGGGGTTGCTAATGTATTGATGTTACTATGTTATGAGTATAAATATGATTATAGCTTGTCTTTTACATTAAAAATGCATGTTGGTTTCCATACTTTATTAATGCATACTTTTCAATTAAAATGTCCTTTTTATCATATTTAAAGGATTTTATGCATGTTTCCATACTTAGTACATATTTGTGCTAACCTCTTCTCCTTCTATATCCTTTTATAAGTGTAGGTTCCAGCTAGGTTACATACACTCTCCTTTCTTGAAGAAGACTTGGATTGCTTATCTCCAAGTTGTGGTGAGTCCTCAAGTTCGAGGACGGATTATCCATTTCTTAGTTCCTATTGTACTTCTTATATTGAGACTTATTGACGAAAAGAGCTAAGTCCCAAACTTTGTATTCCTATGTTTTAGATGGTAAATGAGACAGTCTAGATTCTTATGATTTCGGTTATGAAAATGAAGTGTGACTTCGATTGTAGAAGTTTTAAATTTTCCGCATTATTCTTATGACTTTATGTGTATGATTATACTAAGGGCTTGTATGCAAACCCTTCGGGGTCAAGTACACCGTGTCGCTTCTAGGGGGTAACTCTGGGTCGTGACAATGATCCTATCATAATATTCGGGATCTTGAACCCGCACAAACACTTTAGCAATTTCTTTCTCTGATATAGGTGGTCGGACCCTAGTTGCCTGCTTTCTTCATCTGTATGCAAATTCCATGTAACTTTTGGTTGATTTCTGCTTCATCTTCTCTAAGGAATAACGATTAGGAACGATCTTCACATTGTTGGTGAATCGTTCGATAAATTCCTTATCTGGAGCGTTCCAACTAGGCCATTGTCTCGCTTCTTAAGATGTAAACCATTCCAGGGCTTCTCCACTTAGACCTCGGCTAAACAGCCGCATTAATAAAACGTCATCGCTTCCAACTCCCATGAGATGGTCACAGTAAACCCTCAGGTGCACTAAGGGATTTCCTGTTCCTCCGAACACGTCAAATTTTGGCACCTTAAACCCTTAAAGGAGGTCTAGATTCTGATGGATGCACAGATCCTCATAACTCAAACCGGCGACTTCAGGAATAAAGTGCAACTCTTTCATGGCTTTTCAAATTTCTTTTTTCATATCTAGCTTGGCGGCCTCTTCCTTTGACCTTCACTTTCTCTCTCTTGCTCCTCATAGTGGTCGAGCTCAGAACAGTTAGCGTACGACTCATTTGGGATTGGGATTTGGAAAGTTGTTTTTTTTAGGTAGGGGTGGAGCAATGGAGGGACTCTGGGCATTTTGAGGGACTTGGTAGTTTTGAGGGAATGTTTGAGGGCTGGTATACTGATTTGGTGATGGAGGGAGGTTTGCAGGTTGTTAACGTTTTGGTGTTGAAGGGGCGGACAAGTTTGGGGGTTGGCATTTTGAGGAGGAAATAGCGCTTGGGGGTTGGTACTTTGAAGATGAGGTGGTGTCTGGTAAGAGACGGAGGTATAATGGGGATGTTGGGTGGTTAGGTCGATGGTTGAGGGATTTTGAGTAGTACTGGAGGGTGGATTTTAAGCCTGTTCTGCGTTTGAAGGAGGAAAGTAGAGTGGAGGCCTTTCATCTACTGGAGCATCGAAAGCAAAAACCGTATTAGGAAAATCTTGCATTCTCTGCATTTCGGCGATCTGGTGCATCAACTGTATAATTAGTTCATTTTGATCAACGACAATGGGCTGAGCCATGACAACATCAGTTAGGCCAATCTCTTCATTGGTTATCACCTATTACTACCTTTCCTTTCTGTGAGATTTGATCGGGAGAGGAATCTTTAGGACCCTTGGATCTTGTGAAGTAAGGATGATTAGCCAGTTTATCGACACAGACCAATTCTAAGCACCTGTAGAAGAAAACAACTCAAAGGAAAATCTGTTAGTTTTGATTTATGACAACATGATGCAAAATATCACATAGAAGGCATATAAACACATAAAAGTTGCTTCGTTTGAGGACATGTTAACCCACGAATAGCGGGGACTGATTTTGAATAAGCAAGAATTTGCTCATTTTATTTTGAGACCAGTGACCCAGGAAGGTTGAATTGCGTTGAGCTAAGGTCTTCTTGGTGCATCTCTCAGCATCTATTGATGTGAATTCAGTGTTTCCTTGTAGAATGAAAAGGGGAAAAGAAAAATTTAAAAAGATAGGGGCCGGGCCTTGAAAGGTTGCCTACGTATCTCCCAAGGAGAATCCAGGCCCTACATAGTTTGAATACAAAAGGAATTTTGGTTTTCATTCATTCATTTTTTATTACAAGGAAATTGAAAACATGCGATACGACTCCTAAAGCATAAATTGTGCATTTATCAAGGCTTGTTCTTCTGACTGGTCAAAGCATTCTTGATACATGGACAACAAGGGGAAACTCGACTTGGATCCTTTCCTTATTGATTAGGGACTCCACATCATAGTGGAACCCGAGACATATTTCAATGTTGTGATCTCCAGTGTCATGATAAGGGCAAGCTTTCCAGATTTTATCTCCAAAGGCGTCGACCATTCCGTCATTCTTTTTGGTAGGGGTCAAGATCCCTCCTTGAACCAATTGACAGTAGATAGCCCACCGCGTTCCCTTAAAAGGAGTGAAATACTGCCAGTAAAACAAAGTATGCTCTGTGACCGACATACTAGGTTCCGATTGATCACAAGTAAATAGAGTGTAAGGACCCCACATATAGGTAACTTTACCGATGTTGATCAGGTTGCGGATTGCGGTCTTCAGTTCCACACATTCTTCTATGGTGTGCCCTTTTTGGTTAGGATGGTAGGCACATGTCTTATGTGCGTCCTCATGTTCAACCTTGGAAATTATCCCTTCGAGGGGTTTCAGGATGCGTAAAGCCTTAAGATGCTCATATATGAGTGCACACGAAATGACTTTTTCCCCCACTCTATGTCTCTGCTGATACGCCTAGAGGGTGATCTTCTAGTCCCCGTCTTTCAAACGTCCTTGGAAATGAGGCATATAGATAACTTTCTTCTTGGGTTCTTCTTCAGCAACTTCAGGTTCAGTGTCATCAAGGATAGTGACTTTAACCTCTTTATGAAGGAGAGGGTATTTCTCACGTAGCCTCTAAATCTCCAATGTTGCCTCATCTTACATCTTCAATGTAGCAGCTATCTCTTCATCCATGATAGCCAATTTTATCTTCTTAGTTGCTATCTCCACATCTAATGCTGCACTTTTAGCTAGTGCAGCTGCGGTGGTGAATTCTAGTTCTATTTCCCTTTCTTCAACTTCTCGGATCTCCTGGTTGATCCGATGCAGTTTCATTATCAATTCCTCTTCAGTCAGCTCCACTTCGACATTCTGGCTTCTTTCCATCTTAGTGAAAGATTTACCTTTCCTAAGATGATAGAGTAATGTCTTAGGATTTGGTAGTGGGATTTATTTTTGGCTGAGAAACTCAAGACTCAAAGAGTTTTGGTCGAACATGGAAGTAGTGACTTGTATTTGGAATTGCAGAGATTTTCAAAAATAATTCGAAAGGGAGTGGGCTAAAATATCCTCATTCAAAGCAACATATCATATAAACAGTTAAGTACACAAGAAAATAAACAAATATTGCACGTCCTAAACAAGTAGGGGGCCCTTTTGTGTCAAGGGTAGGCCTAGTGTGTTTGAAAGATGTATGTGTAGATTTGAACCGTTTTGTTACCCCAAAGCAAATTTTGCATATATCAAATAATGTTCAAAAAGCAAAAATAAGCAGGGGTAATACGGAATAAAAGAGAAATACCAGAGGAAAGACCCATGCAGGGGTCATTTGAAAAGAGTACCACAATACAAGAAAAGTAAGCCCACGCAGGGGGAGATACACATAGGAAGACACACGCATGGGAGAAATCCACTAAGAGGACCCCGACAGCCCCACTTCTAATCTTCTTTTCTTGTTTTGTCCCATGTGGCGCTGAAGCCTGTACTGAATCATTAACCGGTATCCGTCGTACCGACGCCCTTTTTCCTCTTAATCTTCAAACCACATTTCTCCTCTCTTACTTTCCATCCATGAGTTGAGCTCCTCAAAATCGCTCCTCAAGCTTTCTAATTCTTGGGTTACACTCTCAAGAGCAAATTTATCCTCCTCTTGCTTTCAGAGGAATTTGTTATGCATTTCCTGAGCTTTTTTTTTAACTTCTCTCAGTTTTATCAAAGCCTCAGACTCTTTGTCCTCCAAACTGCAGTAGATGTTTGGAACTGGGAAGGAAAGGCCCTACAAATCATCTTTCAGCCAAGCTTTTTATGTTTCGATGTACCCAACATTAATTCGGTTCATGGTAATGGTATCTTTATACATTCACACTGCTTGCTTCCATTCTTTAAACATCTCTGAAGCATTATGGACTCTATCATCCCTATGGTACCCGATAATATCCGTTCGGGGGTAAGGTTTGTTTTCTATTGAACTGCCTCAAGACCCGGATGGGTGTATATGGGCAGCTACCCTGAATACCTGGTAGAGGAAGTACAACATGTTTGTCACTTCATACTACGATATATTTTGAGATGAATCGATCGAACATCCACTGAATATCATCCTCTCTTAACTCGAAGAAAATATGAGGCCATCTCTTTCTAGTTCCCCTATTCTCGAACTCTGCCCAGAACAACCTCTCATTCCAATTCTTAAGAGCATTATGTTCATCGAGGGTATGAAGCTGCTGAGTCCCGTGTTCCTTTATCAAGTGTCTCATTATCCACCATTGGAATAGGAGGTTACAACCCTGAAAATAATGATGCCCTTCCTTAAACTTTCTCAAAGCGTGGTAAATGTCTGATAGGATGACAGACGCGATGGGATAATATTTCACTTGTTTTTGGTTCTCATGTCTGTGGAACAATGTGTTTTCAAGCATGATTATCCAGGCTTTGATACCGAGGCTTGGACCTTGGGGAAAAATCATAGTACCTAACAGCGCAATTGTAACATTCCGGAAATGTTTAGACTAAACTAGAGCTAAAATGAAAAGGGTAAAAGTCTAGGAAGAGGGCAAGGGCCTAAACTATCAAGAAAGAGTGAGGGAAAACTTGATTTTTCTTTGGACCTTTTGGCGAAGGGGCAGCATGGTCGCCCAAGGGACTTGGCGAGTTGCCCATGTCCACTTGGGGTCGCCTAGTGGGCAGTCCCCGCGACCTAGCTACTGGAAAATTAGGCGAGCTAGGTTGGGGCTCGCCTAGCGCATCGCCCAAGGATCCTCCCCATCACCTAACAGGCTACTTCTGGAAAACTAGGCGAGCCAAGGGTCTATTAGGCGTGTCGCCTAGTGCCCTTGGCGAGCCAAACAGTGCAAATGGGTGAGCTAGAGCGTTCTAGTAGGTTAATTTTAAAATTCAAGTCTAAGGGTCTTTAGTTATTCTTCTAAAATTTAACCCACATTATTTTACTCTTTTTCTAGTAAGTATAAAAGCTTTTTAGACTTAAATTTCCCCCAATTAAGTCACTTTTATAGAATCAAAATGAAAACCCAAGAGTTCATCTTCCTCACAATATTTCTCTCTCTAAAACTCCAAGAAAAAGAAAACGAAGAATTGGAGCTAGGGTTTAGAGATTTCAAGGCTTCTTTCTCAAATTCTTTGAAGATTCTTAATCAAGGTATGGTGGCTTTTCATCTATGGGTAGCTTTCACCCATAGAGTCCCTTCAAAACTTGATTTCAAAGCTTCCAATTTTCCCCAAAAGTTAGGGTTTCAATCTAAGTCATGGGTTCTCTTTCAAAACATTTTCAATGGTTGATTTATGATGGATTATGATCGAATTGATGATTTATTGTTGATTTATGATGAAATCCCCCCATGAACCCATGAATCCCCCATATTTCTAAATTGTGAATTCAGGATGTGGGTTGATTGATTATAGAAGCATGTCAATTGATTAGGTTTATATTGATTGAGTTATTGAATCATGATATTCCCCTTATCTAATGTATTAATTCTAGTTGTTTGGGTTGGTTGTGATTCATAGTCCTTGAACGGCAAATTATGAGGGTTTGTGCATGTTGATCAGAATTGTGTATGAGCTTATGATTCACTTAGAAAGTAAAGATACTATGACTATGGTGTAATTATGGTATTTTTGAAAGATCATTCTCCACATACCTTTACACATGACTATGCATGTAATGTCTATGATTATGATAATAATGTTGTGTTGATTGAAATGTGATTCTCATGAAAACACATGATCATAATGTGAAAGTTTTCCTCACATATTAATGATGATTCTAAGGTTTAAAGTCCATTCTCACCTACTTGAATCTATGAGCTATTTTATGAGTTGTGTTGAATGAAGGGTAAGATACTCCTTCATGCATGTAAATTCAATTCAAGACTAAACATATAATTTTGGGAAATAATGCTTAGCACCGAGTGGATATGGAATATGAGATAGAGGCCCTCCCATCAATTCAAAAGGCTAGGTCATCTAAAGTAATTTCATGAGATGGAAGCTCCCCTGTCAATACAATAGGTTTGGGGTTTCTAGAAGCAATCTCTCTATCCCATAACTATGTGCCCACATAGGTCTTTGGCTAGTGGATCCACCTAAAAGCTAATACATTTTGTTCTACCTTAGGCAAGTAGGACATCTCTTTTCGGTGTGGGATATGACACCAAATTCCATGTAGCTCACATGGTCTATGTCGGTTAAGGCTATTTTCCCTACATTACAAGATTATGAATTATGACAAGAACATAAACATGAACTATACTTATGACTTCTCAAGGAGTTCTACTTAGTGTGAGTGGGGGTATGGGACTTCACTTATGCATTGCATAAGTAGGCTTTGGAAAGGGGTTATAGTGTGTTTTTCTTATGCTATGAAAATATATGAATTATGCATGTATGATATGGATTGTTACTAAGAGTGACTTTACTTGCCACAAGCTATGAACACGAATGTTTACTTGTCTATGATTATTGGCTATGGATGAGGTCAAGGTATGATATGCATGAACATGGTGGTCTAAAAATGATACTTAGTATTAGATAGGATTATGGGATCTTATCTATGCATTGCATAAGTATAGCTTAGGGTTGCTTATGAAATGTTTTGACTTATGTATTTACACTATTGTGCATAATGACTCTTAAAGTTGATAAAGTGCATGGTTTCAACTAAATTGTCCCTTTAGCATGTTTTAAGGATTTTATGCATGGCTTCCATACTTAGTGCAATTTTGTACTAACCCATATTTTCTACATTTTTCTATAAGTGTATGTCTCGGTTGTTGGGACTTTCTCTCCTTTGGTTGAAAGCTTGGATTGCTTCTCTTCTTGCTTTGGTGAGTCCTCATAGTTCAAGGACAAGAGTTATTCATTCTAGTTTCTTCTTATGTTCTATTTTGAGACTACGTTGTAAAGGGCTATGAACCTTATTGATAGTTGATTGTATTGGATGGTAATGAGACAATGTCTAGACTTCTATTTTGATTTTATGAAAAGACTTTGATTGCAAAAAAGTTTTAATTCCGCATCATTTATATTACTTATGTTTATGATATGCTAAGGGTATGAATGAGACCCCTTCGGGGTCGAGTACGCCGTGTTACATCTAGGGGGTACCGCTTGGTCATGATAGCGATAGTGAATGCCAGGGGTCTGATCCCGTCCCATTCTCTGAAAGTAACCCTGAACTCTTGGTTATAATTTGCATAAAAGTTCGCATGTCCAAATCTGACATAGAGATCCCTGAAAGTGATGCTTGACCCAAGGGCCCAGTGTACGTAATCCTTTCTTAATCCAAGCCACTTTATAATTCCTCGACACTAGGCTTGTTAAGGATTAGGATGTCCTCATGTCTCCTTACTCTTCTTTCGATCCATGTACCTACAGTGTCTATGCCATCCCGAATTTCCTCGATTGTTGGGGTGATTTCCATGGTTCCAAATTGAAACACCATTTTCTCATTGTCCCAGTAGCCAGTGAGGACTTCAATCAGTTCGGGCCACCCAACCATGTTGATAAGCTTTGTTATGGCCCCTACATATTTTTTGAGGTCCATTTTGTGAAACAAGTTGAGGTTGTTGTACCATAACTTAAGCAAATCTGGGGCCCTTGCAACTATGTCAAACTTGGGAAACTGAGTCATACCTACAAAAATAAAGCACGGTTAAGATCCCCCTCCCCCAAATAGGTAACAATGAGGTTTCCACACATACATCTTTCAACTATCAAATAATATGATATGTCGTTAGGTCGTGGACCTTGGACATTTTTTTTAGCGGTTTTACTAATGGACTTCATACACCTTGGGTATTAAGCCGTCTTAGGCTAATGCCTACATTTGGATTTGGTTTTGCTCTACTCTAGGTTGATTAGAATTGGCTTAAGATAAGACTTGGTTACCCGAGTCGGACAAACAACGAGGAGAAGTATAATAAACGATGTTGGATAACCACAAGCCAACTATTCATTTATCATTTCCAAAAAATTCAAAATTTGTTTTTCTGAAGGACAGCCGTGGTAAGCCATGCAACGGCCTTTTTCCTAATGCAAACTATTTCCCATTTGGTGGAATCAATGACATGATTACCACAATTTATAATACGATAATTTGAACAGGTAAACAATTAAACACACATATAGTCAAACAAGTTAATTTTAAGGCTAGAACCATTCAAATTCCCAGCAGAGTCGTCATTCTATTTTGTTAAAAAAAAGACTTGTTTTAGTTTTTAGAGTCGTCACTTAATTTTTAAAGTGAAAATTAAGAAAACTAGTTTTTCAAAAGATTAAAAATAGAAAATCTAATGAAAATATTAAGGGCATTTGATGTTCATATTAACATTTCGGGAAGGGTTTGAAAGCAACTGAAATATCCGCTAATACGCGATTATTCGATAATTAACTATTTGGCTAATATTTAAAGAAATATGCATACTTGACTAAATTACGAAAATAAACAGTTTGAAACTTAAAATTATTTTTAAGGGGAAGGGAAATATTAGAGAAATATTACTTAAGTAAATAACCTGCAAATATTTTAAAAGAGGGTGAAGTAAAAAAATAGAAAACCTTATTTAATTTTAGAAAAATATAAGTGTTCAACTCAAAATGGTTTTCTTTAGGGAATTGAATTTCTGAAACCTTAAGATTAATTTTAACAAATAAACACATAATAGCAATTAAGTAGATAGGGAAAGAAAATTTGGGCCCAAGTCTTAATATGTCCACCTAGGCCAGCACTTGGGCCTAATTTTGTTTTGGGCCTTTGGCCAATTTAAATCATTTGTACCTGTCTTAATCTAACATAAAGAAATCTTTCTCTTTTGGGCCTTAAGGCCCAATTCTTCCACATGTCCTAAATTCTAACAAATATGACTTGAAAATGAAAGGATGGGCCTTTGGGCCCAAATCTGCAAAGTATGCAACGTATACACTAAGTGTATATCAGCTGTATATTTTGTATATCAGCTCCAATTCCTGTTCGTCAACTTTTCGGGGGACCTGTTCTTCGATTCCTACGGCTGGCTGACTCGAATAAAATAAAATTGGACCTCCATGGCTCAATAGAAAATTGCAAGGATAGAGTCTGTGAGGACCCGGGGCAAATTTCACATGCAACAAAAATGGCAAGAAATTAGCATATGATCTGACCAAAATGAAAAGAGTAAAGAATATGTCAAGTTTTACATAGAGAAGAGATGAGATATATATATATATATATATATATATATATTTATCACATAATCCAAATTTAAAATAAATCATACCAGGGCAAGCAAGAAATTTCAATGTCAAAGCCTGTAATGAACAACATTTTTAGGAAAATAATTGAATAAAGTCAAGTTGGCTAGGAAATCTACAGATATTGCCGACATATACATAAGCCAGAGAGAACAAAGTCACAAGCTGAAAGGTAAAACAATGGAGAAAGATCCACATGTTGCTCTTTTAAAGAAAGTTAACCATTTTGACATAACAAAATTGATACAGAAAGCACTCAAACAAAACCATTCTAGGGATCAAATGATACTGGGGGGAGATTTAAACATGCTTGCAACAAGGCCACATATGATTCGGCTATACCAGTGAAAGGCCGACCATGAAAAATTATTCTAAAATAAAGTACCGAAGCAAACTCAAAACCAAAACGAGTAGATAATAAATTAGCATTTGAAAGATATCAGACTATGAAGTAATACGAATGAAGGGACAAGGAAAATGCTGATAAGATACACATGCATCTAAACAGTGACCCTAACAGATCAACAAATGAGAAAACGAACTGAGTAGGCTAGGAGGAGCAATATTCTAGATCATACAAACAAGATTTTCTAACTAAAATCAATATCGATTATGCCTGATTCCAACATGAAAACAACCAAGAGTAATTAACAACACATGAGCAAGAGGTAACACTTAAGCTTGTGACCCGCTGAGACCAAAATAACAACATCATTTCACGTTTTTTTTTTTTTTAGAAGACATGCCACTAGAAGTTGAAACGACTTGAACTCTCGCACAAAGAGCAACTTCACAATAAGGAGATCAAACTTAAGCCTATCAAAACTTTAATCATCTACAAACAAACAACAAGACGAAAACCAACATTTAAACCACACTTTATTAAAGGAATGATGAATGTTTAGCCCAGCAGAATAGCAGGGTTATTTGTTTTAAGACATAACAAACACAACCATGCACATGATTTAAAACTAAAAAAAAAGGCCAAGTGACTAACTTAAACAATTGAGCCAATCCATCTGGAAATAAGGAAAATGCAGCAAGGATTTGAATGACACACTGATGACATATAAATAGACTCGGCTCGTTTGACCTATTTGAAGAAACCTTTAAAGTGCTTAGAGATGAAGAAACAAACTCGATCAAATGAAAGCATTCTTCAAATTTGCAAAGAGGACTTAAATGCTAACCATTAAGCTAAAAAAAAGACAGGAAAAAGTAGACATGAGAATCAAATTAACAACAACATACGATATTTCAGCCAACCTAACAAGTAGCGACTAAACGAGGACAAAATAACAACAAGGAAACAAACTGCTGAACATAAGAATCAAAGGGTAATCAAAACTATTAATCAAGGAAATTCAGGCATAAATAACACACAAAGACACTTTCCATGCTTTAGTTAACTAAAACACCGACTCGTAACACAAAATCTTTTTATCAAACATTAGCAGTAAACCTATAGAGAACTGAAGGATTCAAACGAACAAAAGGAGGGTCAACAGAAACCTTCAGCTCACAAACAAATACCATGCAAAACGAGTCAAGAATGAAGTTTACCTTTTCGAGGCAGCAAACTGGAGACAACGACGAGTTAGAATGACGACCTTCACCACGCAAAACTCAAACACGAACCGTAGTCAAGAAGCCTAGGCAGGAATATCAAACCCAAATGCTGAAAAACAAGTATGTCCTCTGTTTTTCCTTAAAGTGTATTTAGTAGGTATTTTAGCTATTTTCGCTTAAGCTATTCTATGTATTTTTGCTCGAAAATCCCCACCCCTAACAATGAATAAAGAGGAGGTTTAAATAGAGGAAATTAAGGTTCGGTTTTTTTGGGGGGTTGGGGGGAAATGAAGAATTTCGGATTGAAATAGGGGAAATATCAAAAATTCCCAACTCAAATTTTGCAATTCAAAATCTTCCTAAGGACGAGAAAAAAGTTGTTGCTTGTACGAGAAATCTGGATTTCCAGCAAAAATCCAAAAGCAAGAATGGATGCAGGCGGTCTTGATCAATCCTTTGTCCTTGAAGCTCGACGTGGCGCCCATCCACACGAGCAAAGGACAAAAATCGTGAAGCAAAGACAAAATTGCAGGCAACTCTGCCTTGCTAGAACAGTACCATCGTACTGGGAAGGAGATGATGCAGGAAAATCTGCTACACATAGATATCGTGTGCTCGCCGTTTGGTATCGTTGCTGTTGTTTGTGTTGCGCTGAGCTACTACTTCCGTGAACTCGCCCTCACGTGAGGGAGATGAAGCTCGTACAGGGGTCAGGTCTCATCCTGCGCACCTTGCTATTTGGTTTCACCTTCACGTCGTTGGCCTTTCTATCTGGTCGCTGTGATGTTGATGCATTTGGACTGCTGCTTTGTCGCGTGAACTGTTGTTGTGAACGTTGGGAAAGTTCTGGGTTTCTTTTGGGAACAAAGTTGGGCCGGGTCAAAAGGAGGGGTGGGCTGAGAATATGAGAAAATGGAATCGTTGGTTGGGTACTTTGGTATTGTACGTATTGGATTTTTCTGCATTGAAAAGGTGGGCTGGTGGAAATATTTTAGACTGAACAAATGGTCTAATTTTGGGTCTTGAAAGAATTGGGATTCAAGCTAAGAAATGGCTATATTTGCAATTACAAAATAACTATTGAATTACAATTGTAACCAATTTAAGTTGAAATGTTAGCCAGATTGAATTAAATTGGCGAATTCGGCTAACGACAAAATAAGACGAATTAGTATCAATTAATGAGCTTCTTAATCTTAACGAAATAAAATAATTAATTTAAAAAACAAACTAATTCATTCAAAATTAAAACTATAATTCAAACTAAGACTAAATTAATAAAAGTATTTATTTTAACAATGTAGAAATCTTTTGATATGATTTTCAAATATTTATAAAATAAACTAACTACATATATAATCATATGAAACATATTTATTATTCAAAATACTATAAGAATAGACTGAAATTACATAAAATAACCTTGAAACTACTTGAATTTTATAAAGCTAATTATTCTAAATCGTTTGAAAAAAATTAAGAAACTCGGAAATTAATTATTATCGGGAAGGATCAATATTGGGTGTCAACAAACTGAATTGAAAGTTAAAATGAAAAAGGGTAAATAGTTCCTTGTAATCCTTGGAAGGAACATTGGAATTAATTCTTATCAGAGTATGCGTGAATTATATTGTTTTACTTAAATATCACTTTTTTACACCATAGACTATTACACAATCATTCTATATGTACAGGTTTATCCTTGCAAATCAGATTCAAGTCCACAATACACATAAATCCTACTTATCTGTAGGCATCGGGGTCTCGGTCATAGGGTCACTAAAGCAATCATTTGGGATATTAATATTTTGGGGGTCCCGCTTTCTTCAATATATATATATATATATATAGTTAAAAAATCTCATAAATCATTAAATTTGAAAAGAAAAATTGAGTAGAAAGTATAATATTTTTTACATTATTTAATAGAGGGATCGTTGTACAAACCAACATTACTATTCTTATATTTACTTCTTTTTATTCTCCTTTCACTATTTTTATTCTCTCATTATTGAATATTCTAAAGTCTCTCAAACGATCAAACCTTCTATATTACGCAAAATCTATTATTGTGTTTTTATAAAAAGATCAAATTTGTTTTTTTGGCATCTTCTTCAAATTTCAAGCACCAAAACAAATCAACACTATTTAAATATCATTATATCAACTTATTGAATTCAAAATAACACTGTTTCAATAACATTATATAAGTTTTTTAAAATTTTTAGTCAAGTTTAATCATTCTAACTTTATATTATATATTTTTCATTGAAAAGTTATATTGTTTACATTCTTAATTCATGATGCCCATTTATATCCTACTTCTCTAAACCTTATTTGTAGGATTATACTAAATTTATTATAATTATTCAATTTATATATGTCAACTAAAAAATATAAGTCTATTTGTGAAATTTGACTTAAGGCCCCAGGACATGTTGAGACGGCCCTAGCAAGCATTACAACTCATCAACTGGTACTAGCTTCCTACTCTGCAGTTTCAATTTTAGCGTGCTATAAACAATATATTTATTAATTTGTCTAGTGCCACAATAGGGAAAAACAAATAAAGACGTTCTTTCCGATCATGCATCGAGCAACTTTGTCGGGTCATCCACCGCTCTTATTGTAAATTATGTTCACCGGCAAGTCATTCTTATTACAGAAATTACATTAGCAACTTTAATAAGTTGCACAGATATCTAGACTTTCTCAGTTTACTGATAGAATAGAGTTAGATATATAACTTTCTTGGCACTACAAGTTGAAATTTTTTACAATGAGGCTGAAATGTTAATATCAAATGACATTCAAAAGTTTTGCGTTCTAGAATGTTTAGGCTGCAAAGAGAAAAAATGCACAAAAGACAAGAAGCAATTTGATTGCGCATTAGTGCCTCGTTATTATATTTATGTCATATACTTAAATTTACTGCAGCAAAATATAACATATACAAATAATATTTTAATTAGTAACTCACTATGATTGTAGATGTACCTTTCAAATTGATCTGATTGATGAAAGTGGTTCGATAATAGCCTTTCTGGTGATTCTGCTAAAAACTTCTCTCCATGAGAGCAGAAGACATATTTAACACAATCTGCGTCAAGTTTACCTCTTATTTATATGTCTTAGTGTTTGTGTTTATATATACTTGATACATATTTTTGTAAATGATTTCTATGTTTCCAATACTAGGTTTTTCGTATTAGTCAGGCCCAACAGATGTTGTCGAATAGACTATTTTACATTCAACTGAGGAAGTCATCCTAGACAAGTTCTAAAGTTACTCAATCAAGTCTAATAAATATGTCTTACACAGAAAAGGAACATATATCTTCACCAAGCATTAGCGAGAGGAACATTAAAAAGATCAAGTTCTTCGAAGCCATCGAAGTGGAGATGAAAACAGCATTTATTGAATCTAAATCTTCAAGTAGCGGTATGTCAATTGAACCGCCCACACCAATCAAAAAACTATGAAAGGTCAATCGATCAGTAAGCCTTCATTTTCATTTTATTGACTTTGTGATTTTTTTTATTAAGCACATAAGTTTTAGAATTATTAAAGGACTAGATTTCAGAAACTCTCAAATGGTTAAAAATGAAACTAAGGAAGCTATCAGGGAAGGACAAACGTCAAGTATTATTTTTGTATTTTTAAATTTTTGGCTTCTTCATTAAAGTGGTTGTACTTTGTGTTGTCGATAATTAAATTTTCTTGGGCAAGTGTACAAATCAATTTGGATGATATTGCTTTAAAATATGATTTTAAAATTTCAATCGATACTTAATATTTGAAGTCGTCTTCAAGGAACTTATGTTTACCATTTTTCGTAGCGGAACTGGTAGTTGGTGAATTCATGAAAGTGGTAGTGTAGTAGATGGTAGCGTGGTAGGTGAGTAACTTATTTTTAAGATTTTATTATAATATCTTTTTACTAAGTGTCTTAATCTTGATATCTCTTTAATATTATTTTTTTGTAGTGCTAAATTCATGGTAATATGTAATAATATTTATTGTAATATTCTTCCGATAGTTGTTTTAATCTGAATATTTCTTTAATATTATTTATCATATATTCTAAATA
>JAJOOR010008937.1:0-53758 GCA_036250505.1 Solanum acaule | reverse complement strand
TATATATATATATATATATATATATATATATATATCCTTCACCTCATTTTAAAGCTATACATATTTCTAATTAAAACATTACGCAAATACCCCCATACAATACATTAAATTACGATGACAATTATTTTAAGCAAGGTTGCAAATATAACATTAATTCAAGTTCCCAAAATGAGAATTAAACATATTGTAATAATTAAGCAGTGCTTTATCAACATGCGACTCTTGTTAGCATTTTTGGTGTGTTACACTTCTTGGGAAGCAACCCAAGGTCGTAAATGTAGGATTTTACTTTTATAAATAATGGTGTGTTAATGTGGCAGGTTAAAAATGAGATAAGTGTGGAAAATTTCAAGTTGGTGAGCAACAGGTCCATTCAGCGATTCGCCTAATAGGTCGACGAGCACGGCTGAATCCACCGTTGGGCTCAATGCTAGTGCATTGCAGAGCCTATAAAACTCGGTGAACTCGAAAAGCAGTTGGGCGCATTGCCAACCTGTTAGGCAATCTCGATGCAGACCGCCAATTTCACCCCCAAAAAATAGAAGATTATGAAGAAATGGCAGGATAAAAGACCACTCGGTGCTTCGCCGTGTGGTTCGGCGACTGCGACTAACGTCGTCCAATGGAAAAGAACTAAACAGTTATATAAACGCCTAAGGTCAAATTTCTGGATCTCTCATATTCCCTTGTTTCAAACTCTCCAAAATCACACCGAAGGTATTATTTTCTAGATTTTTGCCTTAGATAAATATTTTAGTCGATGATTAGTTCTTGGGGTTGGTTTTTTTTGCTGCCTAGCATTACAAAAAGCTATTTCATTGGCATCAAAGGTTAGTCTCTAATATTTTTGAAAGTTTTGCACTCATTTGCAATTATCGTATCAGGATGACGTGTGTTGGGCCTCTCTGATAGTAATGGGTTGCTATGGTCCTATTTATAGTTCGTAAATTTTGCCTAAAATGCCTAAATGGTTGAATGCCTTAGTGTTTGCTCTTTGAATTGATTGATCTTGTAATGGGTGTTGTATATTAGTTGTTAGGTTGATTGGGTGAAGTCTAAGTAGCCCACATTTGCGCTAAATAACGAAAATTGCTCAATGAAGGAATGGGTGACAACATTCTTAAGGGTAATCATAGTTAAATGGCCAAATTTGGCAAAACCAGAAGAAGTCTGAGTACTACGGGGTGATGGGAAGTAGGGGTTTTAGGTGAATTTCTTGTGTGCATGCTTTAATATTTCTTTTGAAGATCGTAAATTCGGTTTCGAGAGTTGGGTTTAAAAATGGGCACGTTGTGTTATTCGGCGAGCTGGGTCAAACTCGCCGAACGACTCGGCGGTTCGCCTACTAGTTGTAGACCGCCCTTAATCCATGTCCTTCATGCTATAAGACCTATAACTTTTGGCAGACACATTCGTGATCGTCGAAAGTAGTTGGCGATTCACCGATAGGACTTTGGATAGCCCTTTGCATGCCCATTTTCCTTCTTTCGCTGTATCTTTCGGCGGACAACTTTGTCATCACCAAAAGAGGTTGGCGACTCACTGAGTAGACTTTTCCATCGCCAATTTTCCCTTGTTGCAAGCTAATCCACTCGACGAGCTCGACCTTGATCGCCAAAGAGGTTTGGCGCATCGCTGAGTGGAACGGCGAGCCTGTCTGTTACAATTTTCTCTGTTTAAATTTGATTGCTTTTTCGACTAATCATAAGACTATTGCTGGTATGGTAAGCACCAGCTCCAACATGTAACTCCAGAAGAAAGCAGCACCAGGCATTCGTATTAATGAAGAAGTCTCAAATCCTCTGAACAAAGAAGGGGAAGATCTCCAACAAGGTAAAGGCAAAAAGAAGAAAAACATAGCAAACCAATGAGTAGCTATTGAGGCCAGCACTGATTGGGATGAGCTTGATGATAACCAACCATTGATTCAACGATAGAGCAGACTCAGAAATCTGCCTCAATCCTCCCTCAGCAGAGTTTCATCAGATGCTGCCACCTCCACCAGGGTTACTTCAGCCACAGCTCCCCTGGAGCCAAATCCAGAGCCAACACAGGCACCTCTAGTGGCTCCTACACCTCCTGTCGTGCCTCAACCTAGGATGCTTAACAGGTTAAAGGGTGATGGGGTTCGGACCATCATAGAAGAAAAGCTCCTTCCTCCTCTTAATAGGATCCAGGTGCTTCTTGTTTCGGCCAGCCGATCAAGTTCACTTAGGGTATGATCTTGAAGATGGGGTGTGTGACCCAATCAGCCGAGGCACGGGCATCCAGACTGGAGAAGTCAGTCCAAGGGATGACTGAGAGAGCTATAGCCCCTGCACTTGCCCCCATCCAGAATTTGCCTCGTTAGTCTGATTGATTTAGTAAGGTGTGCTCTTGAGATGATCTTAGGCAACTTTTGAAGAGTGTGAGCCAACTTGACATATACCTATTTTGTGGCCTACCCGTGAGCGTGTGAAACTCTCTTGAACACCCTTTGAGCCTTACCTTTCTTTGAAAGAACCTTGATGAACCCTAGACCTTACTTGATCCACTACCTATAATCCTATTAATTTGTGGTCTAGTGAATAGCCAACTTAGGCCAAAATCCTAAGTTGGGGGTGTGGTGAAAAACGAAAAGGAGAAGTCAAGAAGTGCAAGAAAAGTCTCCCTTAACCCATGGAGTTGCGAAAAAATGGAAACCCTCCATATAAAATAAAGAAGAAAAGAAAAAGAAAAGAAAAGAATGAAAAAGAAATGTTGTAGAATAAAAGTACAAAAGAAATTGGATTTCCAAGCGATCCATGGAGCTGAATAAAAAGATGACTTAGAAGCACTAAAAAAAGAATTGATAAAGGAAAAGAAGGGGATGCCTTGAGAATACCACATCTCATGAGGAAAAAGTCACCGACCCTAAATGACCATACCTTTGCACTCAGCCATATTACAAGCCTTAGAAAGACCTTTTTGATCTTGAGTGAGGCGAACCGAATATCGATTGGAAAATACGGGCAAACCTATGGGTGAAAACATGCATTGTGTTCCTCTTTTTGAGTCTGAGTGTTGCATCTGATTCCTGATCTTAAATTGATTACCCTCTATGTGTATATGGAATCATTTTTTGTGTGAGGGGATTTAGATACTTTCGTTGAGCTTTAACTTGCATTAGTAGAAAGTATTGTGAGCATGAGTATCTGTGGTAATGGTGTGTCACAACTTCAATCTTTGAGTACACAATTGAATCTTCGCATAAGTAGTTTGAAGTCTTGTTGTATACATTCAGGATTGAGTCTTGTGTAGCACTATTTTAGACATCCTATTTGAACTGCTGAACTCGAGTTTTACTTGAAGACAAGCAAAAGTTTAAGTTGGGGTGTTGATGAGTCCACAAATTGGACTCATTTAGGGCTTTATTTTAATAGAAATAGTGTCCTCAAATGCTTATTTTATCTCAATATCTGATGAAAACGCTTAAGTTTCAGGTATTTGAAATTTTAGTGGAAGCATGAAAAGTTAGGCGCAAAAAGGAGCAAAGAGGCTGAAAAGAATGTAAAAGCTGAAGCCTGAGATTTGCCAATCACACTTGGCGATTCGCCGAGGGACGCACTCTGCCCTTTGTTCCCGTACGCGAAGCCTTGAAGGAGAAGGATCAAAAAGGCGATGAAAGGAGCAGTCGGCGTTTCATCGATCAGTTCCGCGAAGCAGAAGTATACCGTCTAATGATCCAGAATGCACAGATGTTGAAAGCAAAGAACAAACGGCGATGAACTAGAAAAAGGGCGAATTGCCAACTAATTCGGCGTTCGCGACTAACCTCGTTGAGCGATCTGCCAGCACTATTTTCTGAAATCTATACATACTAAACTCTTTACTAGATTTAGGTGTCGAACATTAGATTCTGAACATTATTGTAGTTTTTACATTTAGAATATTAGCTTGTTCATATTTTTCTCTCAAGTTTGGAGAGGGTTTTTGGGAGACTTGAAGAAAGGAGTTCATCTTCCCCAATTTGGAAGTGGGTCTTCTCTATTCTTCTTCCTTTGCTTAAATCAAGGTTTAATTTCATATACCCATTGATTTCATTATCATTTTAGGTGTAATTGCTTATTTCTCTATGTGTGGCTAAAACCCCCCATTCTTGTGGTGTTATTTAGCAAATATGTGTTGATATTATTGTTGGGTCTTGCTTGCTGATAGGTTAGATGTATTTTAATAGTGACTTCACCTAGTGGTTGTGTTTTAATTTAATGGGTTTGTAGTTGCAAATAAAAAACCACCCATATGTTTTCGGTTTGCGAGAGAGAGAGGTAGGGCAACCAAGACCGCTAGACTGATGGCCTAAGGAGTGGGTCGACATGAGGTTTTGCCAGAGAGGGTGAGACCTAGTCCCATATCCTAACACTCAGCTAGAAAGAGTGAGTGGGGTAATGCGTAGGCTAGCCTTCATGCGGGAAGTGGGTGTCCGAGAGGAACCCATTTGAAACGGGGTAAGTTGCTCGAGAGAGAACTTATTTCCATATAAAGCTTAGCCTAGTCACTATTATCTTGCAAATTTTCTATCAAAAGCATGTACCCAACGATTTGTATCAATATGTATTGCGGTCACACCCCAAGAACTTCTCCCCATACTTGATTTTTCTCTTTATTTTCGTTATTTTTACTATACTTGTGAGAAACCCCCTTTGATATTTGACACTTTTGTGTCACCCACTTGAATTTACTTTGTTTTTATTCGAAAATTACTTTTAAACTACAACTAATTAGAAGGAATTTCTAGTTTAACTACTATTTTTCACTACCACTCCCTTGGGACATGACTCCAACCCTTTGTTGGGTTACTATATTATCGACGATCAAAGACACTCGAATAACGTAGGTTAGTGTCGTTTGTCACGATAAGCATCATCGGTGAATCGATGAATAGGTCGGCGATCATGACTTTGTCCACCGTTTGAACCCCCAAGTTGACTGGAGGTCCTGCAAAACTCAACGATGTAAGTAACCACTCGACGTGTTGACGAGTGGTTCAGCGAGGAAAAAAAATATCACTGAAAGGGGGCGAACTAGACGATTTTTAAAAGGTCAAAGGTTTATGATGCTTATCGTGACCAACGACACTGACCTACGGTATGAGTGTCTACGATCGTCGATAATATAGTAACCCAACCGAGGGTTGGGGTCGAATCCCAAGGGAGCAGTTTTGAGAATTAATAGAAAAATAAAATTACATTCTAACTAGTCGTAGCTAAAGATATTAACAAACAAAAATATAGTAAATTAAAGGGGGTGACACAAAAGTGTCAAATATCAAATGGGGGTTTTGTGACAAGTGATAAAACCACAAAATAAACAAGAAAATTAAGTATGGGTAAAGGTTCTTGGGATGTGACCGCAATATAAGTTGAGATAAATTGTTGGGTAAATGCTTTCGATAGGAAATTTGCAAAATAATAGTGACTAGGCTAAGCTTTAAATGGAAATAAGTTCCCTCTCAGGCATCTTACCCCGTTTCGAATACATTCTTCTCGGACACCCATTTGCCGCATGAACACCAGCCTACGCCTTACCCCACTCACTCTCTCGAGCTGAGTGTTAGGATATGGGACTAGGGCTCACCCTATCGGGCTGAACCTCCTATCGACCCATTCATTAGGCCATCAGTCTAGTGGTTTTGGTTTCGCGACATCTCTCTCGGGCAAGCCGAAAACACATGGGTAGCTTTGTATTTGCAACTACAAACCCTTTAGATTAAACCACAACCACTAGGTGAAATCACCATTAAAATACATCCAACTTATCAGCAAGCAAGACCCAACAAGAATATCAACCCATATTTGCTAAATCACACCCCAAGAATAGGGGATTTTGAATCATCATTCTCAAAGGAGGGTGGTCCATTAGGTCACCGTTGCTACAAGACATGCTCATTGCTTCTGTTACAATCAGACACACTCAAACCAAAACTAAAAATAAGTAGATTCAACTATGACTAACAAAAATAAAATTCAACTTAACCAAAGAATCTTAACCAACACCACCCTCCGGCAGCGGAGCCATTTTGATTGAATAATGCTATCAAATACACTTAATCCAGTTCTAAGCGTCAATGATCCTTAGTCAGTATATAACCCAACTAAATGAGTTCGGGTCGAATTCCACAGGGAGCGGTACGTGTTTAAGATTCAATAGTAAAGTGTAAACATGATCAAATCAGTCATAGGAATAGACATTATAGAATAAAAATATCATTCAAATCAGGGGGTGACACGAATGTCAAATAAGAGGGTTTTTGGTTGAAATTATAAACTACAACAACAAAAAATAATATGAAAGAACAATAATGAGACATGTTCTTGGGATGTGATTTGGTTATAGGCTAATATAGACAAATGGGTAATTGCAATTGTTAAGAAATAGTTGAATATTAGTTAATAAGATAGACTTTAGAGGGGATAAACTTTCTCTCGAACATCAAAAAGCATATAAAATAAGAACAACCTACGCTTTAGTCTATTCTCTCTCTCGAGCTGAATGTGTGGAAAAGGGTTTAAGATTCACTCTCTCGAGCTGAACCTATGACAACCCAATACCCACAGACATTAATCAATAATCTTGGTTTTAAAACCTCTTTCTCGAGCAAGTAAAAAACACAAAGGTAGAACTGCATTTGCGACTACAATTCTTAAATTAAACCACAATTAATGATTGAACTCACTTCTAAACAACATTTAAACTAAGAATTAGCAATACCCATAAACTAAATCAGCCCATAATCACATAATCACACCCTAAGAATTGGGGTTTTAGCTAGACATCATAAAAAGATTAAAATAGTTACCAAACTGAGTTTTCATCAACTGGGTAAGATCAATTTCGTCTTTACAAATGTCCGAATTGAAGAATCTCAAAGACTCACTTCTAATTTCTCAAAAGTGAAAAACTTCAATTCTTCAAAGCTAAAGAAAACTTGTTTCACAGTTCAAAATCTCTGAAATTATGATATTCCCTAGTTAAAATTATAAAATTCGATACTAAACTAAATGTTCAAAAATGTATTTATAGTCGCCAAGATTGTGCTGCGAAGGACCATTCGGAGTAGTAAGTCGGGTTCGCTGATCCACTCGGCGATCCGCCCTTTGGTCAATTTCATCACCTTTCTGCCTTTAACTTTAGCATCCTCCAGGTCTGTAACTTTCGGCGATCCAATACTGCATCGCGGAACCACTCGACAATATGCCGACTGCTCCTTTCTCTCGCCAACTTGGTTCTTTCCATCAGGGCTTGGCTCACTTGAACTTTAGGCGGTTAGATAGACACTAGGTGACTTGCCAAATAGACTTGGCGATCACCAGTCTTTCTTTTAGCTCGTTTTGTTCCTTTTTGCAACTTAGTGTCCTTGCTTTGCTCCTCAATCTATAATCCTGAAAATCAAGGATTTAACATCAGTTATTGGAACAAAATAAGCATTTGAGGACACTAAACCTATACAAATAAAGCCCTAAATGAGTCCAACTCTAGGACTCATAAAAAATGTGAAGAAAGAAGGCGAGAGACTAGGACGGCGAGTCGCTGAATGGGTCAGCGATGCCCGACTTTTCTCGACGAATGTCCCAAAAAGGCACACCTCAGATTAGTATAAATTAATTTGTGGAAGAGAGAGAAAGCATTCAGAAAACGTGAGGAACGAAAAATAAAGAGAAAAAAACACTGCCATTGTTGATTTTAAGTGATTTGAGCAAGGTTTTTCATTTGGGTTTTGTAATAGAGAACATAGTAGTACATTTTAAGTTTTGAATTTTATTTACCCAGCTATGGAAAATGTGGCAGGTATTGGATTTAATCTTTTTACTATATTTGGCTAAAACCCTAACCTTAGGGGTTTGACAATGTGACAAATTGTTACATTCGACTAAATAGGTGTCATCAATTAGTGAATTTTGGTGTTAATTTGAAGTGGGTTTGAATTACTAGTGTGGTTTAACTTCATTATTGAATGCTTAGTACAATATAGTTCACAGTTTTGTGCTTGCTTGAGAGAGAAGTACAGAGCCAACGTAATAATTTGGCATCCTTAGTAGTGGGTCATGACACTTTCAGCTTGAGAAAGTGAAACTCGAGATTTAGCCTTTGTATCTAGCTCGAAAGAGTAGATGTAGTGAGAAAGTGGGTTGGTCGTCTTATGGATAGTGTTGAGGTTTGAGTGAACTCAACGGAAAAAAGGTAATTGTTTGAGAGAAAATTGTTTTACTTATAGTCCATTCTACCTGCGACGAATTAGCATTATTGGTAATGATGTACACCGATTAAGTTGAATTCGGCATTTGGTTAGTCAATCCCCCAAGTGTTATCTAGTTATTTGATTGTTCCTTGTTTATTGTTGAAGTGGGTTGGTAACAATATCATGGAATTTGACTACTAGACTCTTAAGTATTATGTTTGTTCAGCTGTAAAGGTTACTGTCGTACTCTCATATTTGAATTCAAAAGAAAGCTACTCTTTGTGGGATCGACTCCAACTCATTTGTTTGGGTTATATACTGAGTGACGAGCGTTGATGCTTAGAACCCCCCAAGTGTTATCTATTTATTTGATTGTTCCTTGTTGATTGTTGAAGTGGTTTGGTAACAATATCATGGAATTTGACTGCTAGACTCTTAAGTATTACGTTTGTTCAGCTGTAAAGGTTACTATCATACTCTCATATTTGAAATCAAAAGAAAGGTACTCTTTGTGGGATTGATCCCAACTCATTTAGTTGGGTTATATACTGAGTAAAGATCATTGACGCTTAGAATTGGATGAAGTATCTTTGAAACTTTAATCAACTTCCATGTAGGAATGTTAATCTCCTGAGTCATACGTCGTAGTCTCTGATGTTCTACCTTAACCAGTTGACAATTAGGACACTTAGCCACACAAATCTGTTATGTCCCTCTTCATACCATTCTACTAAAAGACTTCTCTTAGATCACAATACATCTTAGTGGCACCTAGACGAATGAAATACCCGGAGTTATGAGCTTCTGTAAGGATATGCTGCCTTAAATCACCCACCCTAGGAACACACAAGCGACCCTAATAACGAAGCACACAATCTCCCCCTTGGGAGAAAACCTGTACCTTCTGCTGATGGACTGCACTTTTCAACTAAATTAACACATGATCACAATCTTGTTTTTCTTTAACCTCCGCTACCAATGAAGATTCAGATCTATTCTGAACTATGACACCCCCATCTGACATGTCTGTAAGACCAACTCCTAAGCGAGCAAGGCGGTGAACATCTTTTCCTAATTCTTTCCTTTCTTCATCAACATGTGCTACACTACCCATGTACAATCTACTGAGAGCATCTGCTATTACATTGGCCTTACCAGGATAATAAAGCACATTCATGTCATATTCCTTGAGGAATTCAAGCCATCTCCTCTGATGAAGATTTAACTCTTTCTGGGTGAACACATACCGTAGGCTTTTGTGATTGGTGAACAAATCTACATGAACACTATACAAGTAATGTCTCCAAATCTTTAGGGAAAATACTATGATTGCAAGCTCGAGGTCATGAGTCGGGTAATTCTTCTCGTGTACCTTAAGCTACATAGAAGCATAAGCTATAGCCTTACCCCGCTGCATCAATACACAACCTAGGCCGACCCTGGATGCATCACAATAAATCACATAACTGTCTGAACTATCTCGTAAAGTCAAGATAGAAGCTGCAGTCATTCTAGTTTTTAATTCTTCAAAGCTTTTCTCATACACATTTGACCACTGAAACTTAACCTTTTTCTGAGTCAACTTGGTCAATGGGGAGGCTATGGATGAAAATCCTTCAACAAATCTCCTATAATAACCTGCCAAACCCAAGAAACTTCTAATATCTTTTGGAGAGGTAGGTGTGGGCCATTACTTCACTGCCTCTATTTTCCGAGAATCCACTCAGATTCCTTCACTAGATACCACATTACCAAGGAAAGTAAAAAACTGTAACGAGAATTCACACTTGCTGAACTTAGCGAATAACTAGCAATCTTTGAGAATTTGCAGAACAACCTTCAAATGATTCTCATGCTCCTCCACACTTCATGAATAAATGAGGATATCATCAATTAAGACAATAACAAATAAGTCCAAATACTATTTAAACACCCTGTTCATTAACTCCATGAAAGCTGCAGGAGCATTTGTTAGTCCAAAAGACATAACTACAATTTCATAATGACCATACTGAGTTCTTAAGGCTGTCTTTGGAGTGTCACTAACTCTAACTCTAAGCTGATGATAGCTGGATGATTCTATCGTAGAAAAACAACTAGCACCTTAAAGTTGGTTGAACAGGTCATCAATTCTGGGGATGGTATAATTATTCTTGATTGTGACTTTATTCAACTAACGATAGTCAATGCACATTATGAGAGAACCATCTTTCATTTTCACGAACAAAAGTGGATCACCCCATGGAGAGATACTGGGTCTTATAAAGCTCTTATCTAGAAGGTCTCTCAATTGATCTTTTAATTTCCTTAGCTCAATTGGTTCCATTTTGTAATGAGGAATAGAAATAGGCTCGGTATCTGGAAGGAGATCTATTCCAAAGTTGATTTCCCTTTCAGGAGGAACTCCAGGAAGATCTTCTGGAAACACTTCTAGAAACTCATTTACTACTGGGACTGACTAAAGAGTTGGGGTTTCAGAGTTTCAAATCTTAACCCAAACAAGATGATAGACATACCCCTTGGAAATCATCTTTCTGGCCTTAAGGTAAGAGACGAAGTGACCTATATGCCCTACGCTACTACCCTTCCATTCTTATAATCTTCCTAATCCTGGTGAGCCTAGAGAGCATACAACTTGTTCTGGCGCTGACCACCACCTATACCGAATGAAGCACCCTGCTGAGTTGGGCAACCTGTTTGTGCTGATGGAGCGACAGACTGAGTTCTATTATTATTACCTTCTTGCCCCTATCTGGTAGAAGAACAATCTTTCAACCTATGGCCTGACTGACCACACCCAAAACACCCTTCCTTGCCTGTAAGACACTCGCCCAGATGGTTCTTACCACACTTTGGACAAGTCAGGAAAGTCTTGTTACCTGAAGTACTCCCTTGAGATTTAAAGCCTGATGCCCTACCTTTCTGATCTTGTCGAAACCTGGGGGATGGAGCACTAGCTGATGAAGGTGCTGGGGCTGTAGACCTCTACTGAAATTGTGAGCGATTTCCACCACTAGATTTCTGCTAAGATTACTCATGTACCGGTACTAGCCTTCTTGTTGTCCTTAGCCAATTCCCTAAGCTTGTCTCCCTCAACCTGCTAAGCACGAGTCATAAGCCTAGAGATATTCATATCTTCTAGCAGTATAGCATTCCTACACTATGTGCCCTTGGATCAGCAACCATATGTGGATACAATTGCTTACCTACTATACTCTACCTTATTACTTAATCAATTCTATAACCTTTAGAACATCATGACCCTCTCAAACATATTATAAGCCTAGTTTCAATATATCACTTCAGGAATACTTTGTTCTTCTATTCAATACATACACTTGGTCATTACCTACACATTGACACTTCATCACAAACTCCTTCCTAGCTACAACACACTCTACCTTCTATGATGGAATCTTCACAATTCATCACTTCTTAGTCAAACCATAAGGGAAAAACTGTTCATTAATAACTTACTAGTGCATGACTATATTAACATAGCTTGTCATAACACCATCTCCTTTTCTTGGATTACTAAACATATACATACTTTCCTCTAACTCTGGGCTCTTTCACTACTGCTACTCATGATCTCGTAACTCATGTTACCGTTTCGGGTGAAAATACTACCTAAGCTCTAAACATAATTCCTCATAAGGATCTCAGCTGAAACAAGGTTTATGGAAGAGAGTACAACTCGCTTTTAGCTCAAACGCACGATTCACATGAACATGAGTACATTCCTCTGAAACTCAACACTTAACTCGCTCATGGGCTTCTCTCAAGCCTCTCTAGAGTCTCATGACTTCCTCAATACTCTTGCTAAGTGAAACTCATCGATAAAGGACTGCCTTTTCTTTTTAACCACCTCTAGTATGATGAGTAGTCGAATGAATTTGAGAAATACACGAGTATGTATAAATCTCTATGACATACCTCTATGGCATGATTAAGAGTATGAATGAAGGGGAACTTTTTCTAAATGTCTGCAGTCCCTAATTTATAGAAGTGGGACCGACACAACTATAAATAAGATCGTACTTGACAAGGCTTCATAGACACCCTAGGACACTTGAACTCTGTGCTCTGATACAAAGTTTGTCACGACCCGAGTCTACACCCTGGACGTGGCCGGCACTCGAGAACCATTGCTGGTCCCCAAGCGAACCCTCATCCTGGCTGACTACAAGCGGAAGACTAACTCAAGCTTACAAGCTTAAAAACTGAATAAAAATAATATATTAACCTCGCCATAAAATTGCCAACATAAGTCTTTAAAACATTTAAGAAAATAAATGAACAGACTTCTAAAACTATACTGTTTATCTATGAAGCCTCTAAGTGACAAAGATAGAAGTCGGGACAATCCCCACAACCTCATAACAACTGATATAACTGAAAGTAAAAGTGGAACACTCCGGAAGCAAGGAGGCTCACCATAGCTAACTCAAACTCCATGTGGTATCAACGAAGCTCCAGTTGATGACCCTGAATACATGTATTTGCATCATGAAATGATGTAGGCCAAATGGCTTAGTACGTCGAATGTAAGAGCATTTAAGGGGAATTCTAAAGCATAACATAAGCTTGAACTTGATAAAAAGGAAACATACTTACCTCTTCTCAACTCACTCAACAAAACTCAACTCAGGAATACGATATTCAACTCAAAAATAATATATTCAACTCAGTGAAATAAGGCTTACCTCAATAATAAGATATTCAACTTAGTGAAATAAGGCTCAACTCAATAAATGGATACTCGACTCTTGGTACTCAAACTCTGGATACTCAACTCTATATATTGCAACAATAAGCGATTCAATATATGAAAAACTTTTAAAACAGTAGAAAGCAACTCAATGTATTTAAAAATACAATCTACTTAGTTTGTATGCAAGGATACAATAAAAACTCTGTTTGTATATGAAAATACAAAATAAACTCTGTGTACATAAGATTACAAAATACCATTGTGGAGTTTTTCTAACCGACAACCATCAATTTAAAGCTATGCGATGATACAACATTTTTCCTCACGTTGCTAGGGCTGTCCTATTCCTTGGCAAGGGCATATAACCTGACTACTAAGTGGAATTACTATTCTATGCTAAAAAGCATTAAGGAATCATCTAAAAAGTATGACCTTTTTTCAACCCATAGTGGCTACATGGTTTATGGGGGCTGGGAGTTGTCTGAACTCTCCCCCATATCGATGCTCAATACTATTCCCAAAATATATTAGCTCATATGTTCAAAAACATATATTTTTTCTGGGGTTTGAGATAATTTCTCAAAATGTAGTTCAAAGGCTCTCTTGGAAACCAAAGTTTCCTCTCTTGCTTAATTGTGAAAGCATATACTCGTTACTGAAAACTAGCTCAAAGACTCTTTTTTGAAATCAAAGTTTCCTTTCATGTTAAAATGTGAAAACATTTACTGTCTGGGAATACATAACCCCGATATACTCTTTTGAAGAAATAAACTCCAACCTTTACTCTTTACTTTTACTCAACTCAATGCTCAAGTCTTAAAACAAGTTTAAAGCATTTATAAAAGACTTCTTAAAATAGGGTTCATGTGGAATTATGGACGTGAACGACTCAATTCAAGGTTTTCAATAACGATAGATATAACTCAATATTAAGAACTCAAGAACTTCAATAATACTACTCATTTAAAGAATACTCAACTCAGAGGGTTCACGCGGAATTATGGGCATGAACTACTCAACTCAAGGACTCATGATACCTCTCATCTCAAGACTGCTCGACTCATAGGGTTCATGCGATATTATGGGCTTGAACTACTCAACTCAAGGACCTTCATGGGTAACATGCAGTAGCCCCATGACTAGGAATATAATCTCAAAAGGGTTAGGAACTCAATACTCAAGATTTAAAACTTGAAGATACTACACCTCTCAAAGATACTCAAGTTATGGGGTTCATGCAGATTTTATGGACATGAACGACTGAACTCGAGGGTATACATAACAACATGGAACTCATGTATACAACTCTTCCCATTCTCATACTTACTTTCTCAAAACATAGTTCAAGTCAATAGTTGATCTCAAAGGATTCACAATTGAACTCAAAAGATTTCTTGAACTCTACTCTTAACTCTCTCTTGAATGTGAATTATGAATTTAAGAGTTATGGTTCATGATATGAAGGATCTTGTGATGATAAAGTAGACTCATGAATACATTCTCCTCATTCTCATACTTACTTGTTCGAGTCTTGAAACAAGTTATTAGAAGTTGTAGAAGACTCCTAAAAAAAGATTTAAAGGGTCTCTCTCTAAAAGTTTGAATAAACTCTCAAGACCTAACTCTTACTCTACCTTGAATTTGAATTATGAATTCAAGGTTATTATTCATGTTATGAATGCTTTTTAGGTTTTTAGAAGTAGTTTAAAAGTACCCTTTGAAAGAACTTAAATAGACGAAATAATGAAGAACGGGCGGGGCTAGGCGACCCTGCCGCACTGCGTGGTGTGGGGCGTCACCCCCTAAACTTCAGAGAATTATTCTTGGGGTACTGACTGTCGTGGTGCACCTGCCACCCCTGGCGTGATGGTGGCACATCTCCCTAGGCACCGCCCAGAAAACCCGACGACTTTCTTTGCTCATTTTATCACCTGAGTTCGCCTAGATTCGAATGGTTTCTTTTCCAATCACTTGGATTAGATTTATTAACATAAGTACATACTAATATACTCAATAAAATCCTCAAAACACTCACTTTCATCATAATAAATCATCAAAACCCCAACAAAACAAGTTTTAGAATGAAACCTCAAGAAGACTTATTAAGAACTTAAATCTTTCAATCTTTTTGAATGAATTCGAATATGAAAATTATGTTTGGCGTGTGGGAGAATGAACCCAACATTATGGAAACTTACATATCTCTTAGGGATTAAACCCATGGAGAAAATTCGCAACAAAATTGAAGAACCTCAATGAACACTTGAATTCTCTCCTCTTTTCTTCTCTTTTCTCTTCTTTTCTCTTCTTTTCTCTTCTTACACTCTCAACTAAAACCCTAGGCATATATTAGGATTATAAAACTTAACCCAATATGATTAGACCCTTTAAACCTTACTAAAAACAAATTAAATCTTATTTGGTAAGGAAAAGACCAAAATACCCCCTACTATTTTTGGGTAACTTTCCTTAACTGGATAGCCTAACTTCAAAAGGGCATATCCTACTCATCCGACCTCGAAATTTAGCAAACTCAGTGGTGTTGGAAAGATAATTCAAATACCTTTCATTTTCCATCTCATGGCACACCTTACTAATCCTAATTGAGAGTTATGTTCATTTTAATTTGACCTAAAACATAAAAGAGCTTAGGAATGACTTCAATGAATTCTCTCTAGTTCTTCTTTGAACTCAAAGTGCTACATCTAGTTATTTTAACACTTAGGAAAATTTTAAATTCCTTGGTAAAAACTTACTCACTACGAAGGATGGTTCGAGTCTTAGTTTAAAAATTTTATGGAGTGTTAAAGTGAGTTGAGTTTAAGTCTGAACCATATTTCTCGTGGGATCGACCCCAACCTACAAGTTGAGTTCTTTATTAGACAGCGATCGCTTATACTGCTTTAGGGAGGTGTAATTTCACCGTATTTAATTTTGGCGTCGCTGCTGGGGAATACGACTTTTAGATTAAGTTTAACTACATTATTAAACTTTAGTCAAGTATTTCCTGATTTTACATTTTCTTTTATTTTTGTTTTCTACAGGTTTCTACTCTAGTGTATGCCAAGTACACGGAGTCAAGGCGAACCATTGACCCCCTACGATCCAGAGTTGAGCAAAACTTTAAGAAAAATTAAATAATCAAGGGGTCCAAATCAATCCAATTGGAGAGAAACTAGGTGATGGAGTGGAATTGCAGCCTCCTAGGGTTTTTAACGTGCACACTTAGGTTCATGGTGGTAATCTAATCAGAGATGCAGAAAGGGTGCTGAATTAGCCAGCACAGAGGTTGCATGATAACTACAGGGTTGAATTCAATACAGTTGAATCAGAACGTCCCATTGTTCTTCCTCCTCTACCTCCAGGGCATATATTTGTGGTAACTAGCAGTCTGATGCAAATTCTTACAACATAACGGTTGTATTCTAGTCTAGCGTTAAAAGATTCACATGGTCACATGGCTAAATTGAGAAGTGTTTGCAAGAGTTGTGTGGGACGATCGGAAATTAGATATACATGCCATTGGTTTGAGAATCTTCCTTCTGTCATTGACCTGTGATGGTGTGGTGTGGTTTGCTGAGCTTCCATACAATTCAATACATACATGGGATCGATTGCATCGAGTGTTCATGGTGAAGTATTTCCCAATATTGAAGAAGCACAAGGACAACTTGAATATTTTTGTAGCACTACCTGGAGAGTCTGTGAGAATTTCATGGGATAGGTACATGATGAGTCCAAGATTTGGACTCATTTAGGGCTTTATTTTAATAGATTTAGTATCCTCAAATGTATATTTTGTGCCAATAACTGATATAAACCCTTGAATTTTAGGCATTTGGATTGAGGGACAAAACATGAACACCATTGAGCAAAAAGGAACAAGGCAGCTGAAAGAACGAAGGAAAGAAGGCCTGAGGATCGCCTAACCCATTAGGCGAGTTGCCGAATGGCTAGGGTCTGGCCTAATGTTCCAGAGTGCCATGCCCTGAAGAAGAAAATCTAGTCGGTGAAAGAAAAGAGCAGTCGGCGAGAGAAAGGAGCAGTCGGTGAGTCACCGAACGCTTCTTCAATGTAGTGCCATTTCTCCCAAAGTTTCAGAACCTCAAGGATGTTGAATGGAAAAGCAAAACGGCGATGAAAATGACCAAATGGCGGATCACCGATTGGATCGGCAATCCCGACTAACTGCGTCGACTGGTCCTTCACAACACACTTTTTTGACAACTATAAATACTTGTTTAAATTTTTAGCTAAGTATGTGATCTTTTGTTGAATTATATTATTATTCAGATTTTGAAGTTTAGAGCTTACAACTGAATAGAGAGACAATATTTCCTTAGCTTTGAAGATTTTCATTTTCTAATCCTACCTAGTTGATGGGTGTTGAAGATACTTTATCTTAGACCTTTGTAAAGACTATATCAATCCTACCCAGTTGATGGAAACACAACTTGGTAATGATTTTTACCTTTTTACTATGTGTAGCTAAAACTCCAATTCTTTGGGTGTGATTATGTGATTGTGGGTTTAATTAATTGCTGGGTATTGTTTATTGATAGTTTATTTGTTGTTTAAAAGCGATTTCATTCAATAATTGTGGTTGAATTTAATAGGTTGTAGTTGCAAATACAATCTTAACTTCGTGGTTTTGGCTTGCTCGAGAGAGGGGTTTTAAAACCAAATTACTTAATCGATGGTCTGTGGGTATTGGGTTGTCATGGGTTCAGCTCGAGAGAGTGAATCCTAGACCCTTTTCCACACATTCAGCTCGAGAGAGTGAATGGACTAAAGTGAAGGCTGTGCTTCATTGCTGCTTATTGGTGTTCGAGAGAAACTAATTTGATTCGAGGTAAATTGTTCGAGAGAAAGTTTATCCCCACTAAAGTCTAGTTTATTCACTGATTTGCAGTTGTTTACTATTAATTGCAATTACTCAGTTGTTTACCTTGGCCCATAATCATATCACATCCTAAGAATCCCGTCTCCATATTCATATTTTCGTGTTTTTGTTCGTAAATGTTTTTAGCTATGATTGACTTGAGCATATTTATGCTTCTTTATTGATTCTTAAGAACGAACCACTCCCTTAGGACTCGACCTCAACTCACTAGTTGGGTTATATTACTATTGAACGATCGCTGATGTTTTGTGTTTGATGTAGTATTTTTGATAGCGTTTATCAAAAATGGCGCCGCTTCCGGGGAGTGGTGTTACTTGAGAATTTTTAGATCAGTTGAATTTTGTTCTTGTTAGTTATAGTTGCACTTAATTTTTAGTTTTGGTTTTTGTGTTGCTGTTTTGAGCAGAAAATTGGAGCACAATTGGTAGCAACAACAACCAAATGGATCACCCTCCTTCTAGATTGATGATTTTTGGGGATAACATACTAAATTTCAGGCAATCGGAGGGTGAGACCATTTATGAGTTGTGGCAAAGGTTTAAAATCCTAGTGCAGCAGTGCCCAACTCATGGAATTCTAGACAAAATCCTTATGGAATATTTCTACCGGGCTCTTGACCCCAAAAATAGAATAGTGGCTGACAAACTCTCTTTGGGCTGCTTGATGCGACACTCCTATGGGACCGCAACTCAACCCTTTGATTTTGTGGCCAAATTTGACAAGGAGACAGATGAGGATCAACACTTGGCCACATTGCTGGGCCAACTGGATATCTTGACCCTAAAGATCAAGGACTTGGAAGTACTGTCCAAAAAGAAGGACATATACATAACCCCTCATAAGCAGAAAAAGTCTAAGGATAATGAGTGCAGACGTGTCAAGGATACGCTGTTAAACATTCTCCAAAAGATCAATGAGCAAGATAGAGTGCTAGAAGAGATGAAGGAGAATGTTGAAGTGCTAAATCAGATGATTGGCTCTCACTCTAGATCTATCAAGCTAATTGAAACCCTCTTGGGTCATGTATTGTCTCATCTCTACCCAACTAAACAAGAAGGGTTGCCTAGTGACGCTAAGGTCAACCCCAAAAATAGAGTTTGAGTTAGGAGTTGTGTCGTGCCACAACGTAAACTAAGGCGCTACCTAGGAGGCAACCCAAGTTTTATTTTCTTTATTTTTAAGTTTGAAATAATGGTGTGCTGATTTTACAGGTTAAAGTGTGAAAAGTGTATGAAAAGTACGGGTTGGTGATCTTAAGGTCCAGTCGGCGAGTCGCCGAAGAGGTCGGCGACCCCGACCTTGACCGTCGTTAGACTCAAGGCAACTTCAAAGTGGAGTCTGTAAAATTCGGCGACCCCAGGAAATTATTGGTGAATCGCCAACCAGGTCGGCGATCACGATCTAATCCGCTGTTTGGACTCCCAGATTAACTGGAAGTCTTGTAAAACTCGATGAGGTAAGTGACCACTGGGCGTGTCACCGAGTAATTCAGTGAGCACGACTAATGTAGCCGAATGTGCGAGAACTAGACGGTTTTTAAAAGGCCAAAGGTTTAAACTTTCAAACTCTTCACTTTCCCTTACTTTTAATCCTCCCAAACTCACACCTATTTAGTATTTTTAATATTTTTGAATTCTATAAGTATTTTAGTTGTTGATTTGTGCTCGGGATTGGGATTACATTGCCGCTTAGCATTTCAATATCAATTTAATCGGCATTAAAGGTTGGTTTTCCGAACACCGTGTTTATTTTTAGAATTTCTACCCATTTGCAAATGATATTATCTTGTTAAACTATGCTGGGCCTCTTTGATATGATTAGAATGTTTAAATTCCTGTTTTGAATTGATAAATTTGACCGTAATATTTTGAAAGTTGAAATCCCGTAACTTTGTGCTTTAAAATGAATTAAATTTTGTGGAGTTGTGCATGCATGTCATTGGGTTTAGTTAGGTGAAGTCTCAATATCCCATATTTTTTCCAAAAGCCGTAATTTGCCCAATGATAGAGCGGGTAACATCACTCTTAAGGGAAAAGGTCGACAATCGACCAAATTTGGCAAAACCGGGAGAAGTTTGAGTATCCCGAGGTAATGGGTGTTATGGGTCTAGTTTTAATTTGATTTGTGCATGCTTTTATTTTGTGTTCGGTGGTTGCAGGGTTGACTCGAGAAGTTGGGTTGAAAGTAGGCACGTTGGGTCGTTTGGCGAGCTGGGTCGAGCTCACCGAACCACTCGGTCGTTCGCCGAAGTTCCCCATCTCGCCCTTAATTTCATTCTCCATGTGTTGTTGGGTTTTGTAACTTTCGGTGAGAAACCTGAGGTCGCCGATGGCACTCTACGACTCACCAAAAGTCTTCTTGATCATCTTTTATCTGCACTGTTGTAGGCTTTTTGCACTGTAATTTTTGGTGACCTGACCCTTGCTCTCTGAAAGCTACCAGCGATTCATCGAAAGGCATTTATCATCGCCAACTTGCATAAATTTTTGAGCCAATCCTTTCAGCGAGCCCGATATAGCTCACCAAAGCGATTCAGCGACTGGATTGGCGAGTCTGTTTGCAACTGTATTTCTGTGATTTTGATTGAATTGTTTCTATCTTCTTTTTTTGATGTTTTGCAGACATGGCTAGACCTAAGGTTGCAGGTAGATACATGCCACTCCGAAAGAAAGCAAAAGGGAATTACAATCAATGAGGATGCAGCTGCATCCAGAGGCAAAGCAATAAAACTTCCCACATCTGGTGGGAAAGGAAAAGGAAATAGGAAGGCACCAACGTCACCGGAGGTTAACTCCGACAGTGATGGCATCTATGCCACACACCTCACTACTTCTGAGATTGAGGGAGAGTACTAGGAGTAGCAGAATGTAGCTTCTGAGTATGATGAGTTGATAGCAGCACAAAGGGCCGAGCTGTGCTCCAAAAGGATGAAGATTCGTCTAGGATTAACACAGGTTGAAGGAGTTCATTGCACTAAAGCACTCACCCACTTTGATTACTTGTAAGGTAAACGATTTCACCCTAACTTTGAATTTATTGTTCATTGTTGAAATCATGAAGTCACGAAGTTGGAACTTGACCTTTGATTGTAAGTCTCCTATTTGAATGTTTAAATGTAGTTAGAAGCACCCTTGAAATTATAGTATGTGAGTGTTTTATAATTAAAACCACATAAATCGGTTAATAGGTCTAAATTTGATGTTTTGACTTAGGGTTATTCAATGGTTAAGGGTAAAAGTGAATACATTGAATGATGACAACCCTAAAGATGACGAACTATCAAAATATATGTTGAAATGCATGTGTAGGCCTAGTTTGATTGTGTAATTATTGAAATATGGCATTTAGTGTGAGTCAAAAGCTAAAACATGGCACATAACTGACCCACGACTTAAACCCACGGACCGTAGGTCAACCTACGGACTGTAGGTCAGTTTCCATGGGTCAGTCGCACACAAATTTTGTATAGGTCTGGAACGATGGTGTGGACTACGGTCTGTGGTTTGATCGATGGACCATTCTGCACATCTGTGGTTCCCATATCAAAGACCCAACTTTGGGTACTCTAACCTACGAAGGGGATACCCGGGTCGTCATTCCATCTACAGACCATAGGTACCTCTCCCATGGGTCAACAATTCCGCTACTGTCCAGAAATTTTTTAAGTGTTTGTTTGGGTCCAATTCTTGATCTAACATTCGTCCATGTATTTTATTGCCTTGTTTTGGTACTAACTAAGTCTCCACTGATACCATGGCTCCAAAGAAAGCTCCTAATTACGCTTGAGAGGGTAAGTCCAAACCTGTCGCCCCTTCCTTTTGGCTGATTGATGAGAAGAGCGACCAAGAATATATTCCACCCACCACCAGAGGCTAACCCACTGCACCACGGATCACTAGGAGACAGTCTCGACAAGTGGTGTCCACCAGTGATGAGGCCATTGCCCCAAAAGTCTGAGGAGGGGGCCACACAGGTTTGAGAGACGTAGTCGGAGTAAACCTCACAGTCTGACTCTAGCACTAGTGGTAGCACTATTTCTTCTTCTGAGGCCAATAGCTCCAGCAATTTCTTGGTCTCCACTGAGCCTGCACCTAAGGCCGATGAGCCAAACAAATGGTGTGTGGTGGGCTAGTTTTAGTTGTACAAGAATGGCATGATGATGAATGAGCACAAGCGGATGACTCGGACTGTTATTGAGGAGCGTAGGGTCCTTACTGACATCTTCTATACTGCACCAGCTATTGAGAAGCTCTTCAAGAGACATAGATTTGAATGGATCGCATGGAGCCTCAAGACCTACAGTGAGGAACTGACCAGGGAGTTCTATGCCTCCTATGATATCACCGTCCTAAACTCGATCTCTAAACAGGCCAAGCCCACAACTTATCTTCCACTTCAGTCCACTTTGGTATGGGGATTCTCAATCGACATCTCAGAAGCCACCATTCACCAGTTTATATATGGCCCATCCCACACTCTGCCCATTAATACGGAAGAATATGACTACAAGATGGGTATTTTCCAGAGCAGGTCTTTTCAAAGAGATGTTGAGCAAACAGAGGCACTATTGAGGTTGCTGGCACGCCATATTATTGTAGATGGGAGTGCGCTGAGTGGGTTCATACTCCTAGTCTGTGTATTAGGAAGGCTACATTGAGTTCGCTGTGAAGTAATTCTTGTTGTTGGTGCGAATTAGACTGTCCCCGATTCAGGCGGACAATGTGGTTACATGGGACTGGACTGTGATGCTGGCAGCTATTATGGCAGGTTTGGAGATTGATAATGCCCACATACTGATCGCTGGGCTCCATGAGAGGGCCTTTAAGGCCACAACCACCCTACCTTTCCCGTGCCTAATTTTCCAGCTCTACAAGGATGCTTCTTTTCCCATTTTGAATTGTGACTGGTTGCATGATGCGACTAAGTCTCTGGACATCAGCCTCATTCGGGATGATACCAACCTTGCTACATATCGGAGAGAGCCAAAGGTTGAGGTACCACCCTTAGGTGATGATCTTGCTGCAGATGTTGAGCAGATGCATGCCGATGACACCACCATTCCGGCCGCTAAAGAAGACGCTTAGGCTCCACCATTTCCTGCCACAAGTCAAGCCCCAAGCTTATCCCGAGCCACTCCGTCCTTAGGGTCCATTGCCATTCCTCTAGCTCGAGTCCAGAAGATGGAGACAGAGATGGAAACTTTGCTTCAGCATATGAAGCCATGGATGTAACGTTCTATTGTGGAGTCTAAGGAAAGGATGGAGCATATTATAGACCAGAAGGTTCAGGCCGTTCATAAAAGCCTTGATGCCTTTAAGATGAGAGTCCTGGAGAGGCCAGTCCTGACCATTGATGTGACCACCTTCTAGACGGATTTGTCTAGCCTCCATGTTGATATTGATTCCTTCGTAGCCCCTGTTGCTGAGGTACCAGAGTATGCCCTTGCGGTACCGGCGGATGAGGTGGTGATGATTGCTTTTTTCGTCGATACTATGCCGCAACCAGATTCCTCCCGTGCTACTGGGAAGCACCACCACTCCGACCACACTGTTGATACTTAAGAGGCTTGACGTTTGAGGAAGAAGGAGCGCCAACCATTTGAGGAGGCCTAGAGGGCATCTATCCTTAATGAAGAGAGGAGACAACACCGGGCCAATGAGGTTGATATTGTCCCATCTGGCAATTTATGCACTACTGAGGGTGCTACGTTAGGTTATGAGAGCGCTACTGATGGCGTTCCTAGAGTTGATCCAACGGGCTCTGGGAAACCGGACCAACCCGCTTATGTAGAAGTCTTCGGCGCATATGTGCCACATGTTTACTTCACCCTATGTTTTACTTTTGGATTTTGTGCATTGAGGGCAATTGCACTTTATTTTGTATAGGGTAGGGTAAATGGATTCTGAGTGATAAGGTGAAGTCTTAGTAACCCAACTCATAATCCTCCTTTGGAGTTTCCCCTAAAGGACTGTTTACTTTTCTGTTGAACCGACATGTTTAGGATTTTATATGTAAAAGTAAGTAGAAGAATGAAAGCATAATGGCATAAAAAGCATGAAAATTGATACCCATCCAAAATGTTTGAAATGTGCTAGATCTTTAGGCTTGATGAGTTAAATGTGTTGGATCTCAATATGACATGATAAGTAACCATTTTGACCTCAAAACATAAGGTAAAACTTGAACTGGGTAATCAAATAATGAAATAATGTGCCAAGTGTGTGTGAGAAAAGTTTGAATGTTCAGACAGTATGTGCCAATCTAGAACTTGCCCCGTTGGTCCTGCTAAGATAATCTAGGCTAGAAGTTGGGAAATGATGATAGGCCCTTGTTCAAATAAGTCCTTTCAAGCCTAAACGATTCAACCAAAAGAAAGAAATGTTCCCTATCATCCAAATGTTTGAGCCTAATGTAGACCACTTCTTTCAATACACCTAACTCACCTTCCCTAAAATAATTGTCTTGGCACAGGTCCCTCCTTGAACATGTGCACCTTGATTTAGGCCAAAAGCCTAAGTTGAGGGTGGCTAATTCAAAAAGTTACCTTGTTCTTGGCCCTGGTCCGACATCAGATATTGTGCATCTCAACTAATGCAAAATACGTAAGATGAAGGTGGCTATTAAAGAGGAAACCAAAATAAATCGGTATGAAAGGAGTTTGTGTAAAAGAAAGAAAGAGAAAAGAAAAATAAATAGAAAAAGATGTGGCTTTGTGCAAAAGAAGCAATGAATGACAAAAAGTTTTGAAAGAAACAAAGAAAAATAAAGTGAAAGAAATAGAAGAACGTGAAAAATAAAAGCTATAAAGTCAAAAGTCACATCTGTGCAAAAGAATGTCAAGGGAAAAGGCAGAAAAGTTAAAGATGTCAAGAATTGGTTGAGAAAAGAGGTAAAAAGTTGGCGTAATGTCAAGAAGGGCAGTAAGTCACTAAAAAGTACCCAAATGTACCCTACTTGACACTGAACCTATGTTACAAGCTAAGAAAGTCCTATAGTGATCCTAGCGACTAGTTTGGAGAGTCTAAGCAGTGGAAATAAGGGTAAGCCTATGGTATTGAACACTAATTGTACTTGAAGTCACTTCTGAGTGTAAGTGTTGAATAAATCCTAAAACTTGAAATTCATATCTAATGTGTCTGAAAAAGGGATTTCTTTTGAAGTGAGGGTACTAGTTACATTGTTAGAGAATTGATACTTTGGTGATTGTGAAAGGTGTGTGTTGGTCGATCTATGTCATGTTTTGATCCGTATGAGTTAGGTTGTTGAGGTTAGATGAAAATATTTGCACTAATGTGATAGAAGTGATTTAAAAATGCCATGTGATTGCATGAGTTTGTATGTCTGCTTCTACATGAGTGTCGTTTAGGGTGATAGTGTGTCGCTTGAGGACAAACAACAAGTTTAAGTTGAGGGTTTTCATATACTAAGATTTTACAGTATTTTTGATATGTTTCACTTAGAGTTTGTGTGTGTCATAGGCCATTTTGTTATAAGAAGTGATGTTTTGTGTATAATGTTTGCAGGAAATAGGCTTGGATGCAGTTGATGAAAATGCAAGCTGAAATTTGCTTAAGTAGCCATTAATGGTGCCATCCACAAACAGTAGGTCCATCGACACACCGTGAATGGGCAGTCGTAGGTCTTGGCCAGGTAGATGAGTTTCAGTAACTAAAACCATGTAGTGCCAGTACTGACCGTAGGTGGTATATCGTATGTGGAACATTAGGGAAGTTTGACAAGTGTGGAACCAAGAGCAAGACGACGAAACATAGGTCGACCCATAGTCTGTCCTGCACAATCATTGATAAAGATTAGAAAGTTGAAGGTTCTAGTTCCTGATGAAATTGTCTAAGTGTTGAGCCATAGAGGTGACCTACGGACTGTAGGTCGACCCACGGTTCGTAGGTCGAAGAGTCAACTAAAACTGCATCCCAGCTTGTTATTTCCTAGTTTGTTTCCTTCTTATTGAGGACTTTTTTCTATAAATAGGAGTTATAAACCTCATTTTTCGGGGTTAGACATTATTGCAAACTCTTAGTTTTGGTATTTTTGGGAATTAACTTGCAAATGTTAGCAATTTGATTTCCGAATTTCGTTTTATAAGATTTTCACTTTGAAATTCAATTGAAGATTTCGGGTTTCATCTATTATAATTGTAAGTTCATGAATTCTTCTCATCTAATTATGAATTGTGAAGTCTCTAGCATGATAGCTAAATCCACAACTAGGGTTGTGGGAAGCATGAGCAATTAACAAAGTATGAATAATAATTAAGTAATTCTTGAATAGTGTTTATGCATGTATTGTTAATTCTTTCGTTTAGAAGTCTTTTTAGCGAGTGAACGCGATAGAAATTGCATCGTTGCTACTTGTCGGACCAAAGAGGTAGCTAATGAGAAAAGAATTAACTACAGAGATTTAGTGGATGCTATCTAATCGTCTAATGTCAATCGGAGCGAGGGTGAAAACTAAGTCATACATTGATGTGATGTCTAATCTGGAGTAAAGGTAAAGGTTAGTAAACCATACATCCGTAGCCAGACCAAGGTTCGAGGTGAAATTCCTAACTTGGATGACCAATCACTTAGGGATACCTAACTTACCAACTTTGCATGTAAAATACTAGGAAATGATTACTATTATTAGGATTACTACGTTAAAACCTTGTGGGGACTACACATACCCTAGTTTCTCTCTCGTATTGATAACTCGAAGTTTGAATTTTGCTCACTTGTTACACAATCAACAATCTGTTACGTGCTTACAACCCCCCCCCCCCCCCTTTTATTTACTTGTCTTGGAAATAATTTGACTAAACGGATATAAAAGTGAGTTAAGTTTAAGTATTAACCATATTCCTCGTGGGATTGACCCCAACCTACAAAATTGGGTTCTTTATTTGACAACGATCTCTTATGCTTCTTTAGGGAGGTGTAATTTCAGCATATCAACGTGCATTCTTCTAACTTTGGGCACTCTTACTAGTAATGCTTATGATCTCATAACTCATACTATATTTTTAGGTGAAAATACTATCCATGATCCAAAATACACTTTCGCATAAGGGTCTCAACTGAAAAAAGGTTTAAAGAACAGAGTCTAGGAGTACATCTCTCTTTTAGCTCGAACGCACAAATCATATGAAGAAGAATACATTCTTTTGAATCTCAACACTTAAGCTCAGTCATTGGCTTTTCTTAAGGCCCTCTACAATCTCATGACTTTCTAAAGACTTTTGGGTAATGTAACTCATCGATAAAGATCTGGGCTTTGATTTTAAATTACCTTGAGTATGAGGGGTAGTCGAATGAATCTGAGAAACACACGAGTTTGAATAAGTTCCTTATGACACAACTGTGCTACACGAATTAGAGTATGAAAGAAGGGAAACTTTTCCTAAATGCCTATAGTCCCTCATTTATAAAAGTGGGGCCCTCACAACCATAAATAATATCCTACTGACACGACTTCATAGACACCCTAGGACACTTGAATTCTATGCACTGATACCATGTTTGTCACGACCCGAGCCTACACCCTGGACGTGACCGGCACTCATAAATCATTGCTGGTCCTCAAGCGAACCCTCATCCTGGCTGACTATAAGTAGAAGACTAACTCAAGCATACATAAGCATCGAACTGAAAGAAAAGTTTAAAAAATAGTTTATTGAATTTCAAAACTTTGCTGAATATACAGAGTATGAAACATAAGTTCAAATATAACATCTGAAAACTGAAAGACTCTCCAAAACTATCTATCTATGAAGCATCTACTATACAAAGATGGGTGACGGGACAAGATCCACGACTCCTCAAACGAACTACTACTAACAACTCATAAAACTAGAGTCATTTGAAAGCAAGGAGGTGTCACTCATAAGAAAGTGAGTGGATGAAGTGATCTCAACAGACTCTTATTGAGGATCCTAATAACTTGTATCTGCATGATTAAAAGATGCATGTCGATTGACATCACTACATTGAAAGTACGAGTATGGAATATAGCTGGATAATAAATAACTAAAAGAAAGGACCGGAGTAGATAACAATGTACTCAAACTGAATGTAAAAAAATAAAGGAGTTAAATCATTTAAAGCTTTAAAAAATACTTTCTCATCTCGAACTCAACATAATAAGTGATATATAAAACTACACTTTAACTTTATTGGGATATTCTCTAACCGACAACCATCACTAAAAGCTACATGATGATACATCGTCACGCTCACGCTGTCAGAACTGTCCTATACCTTACCGGGATGTAGGATACCTAAACTAAGTGGATCTACTAAGCTATGCTTAAAATCAATAATGAATCATCTAATAAGTATGATCTTTTACCTATGTTGGCATACATGGTTTATGAGGATTTTGAGTTATCTGAACTAATCCCATATAGGTTCTCAATACTACTCCCAATAATATATACTCATGATCAATGCTTAAAAATATACTCTTCCTCTCGTTTGAGATAGTTTCTCAAACTATCCTCTTAAAAGAGGTAACTGCTCTTGAAATATCTTCGAACTCATAACTCATTTAGAAATTTAAGTTTCCCTTTTATTAATGTAGAAACTAATACCATTGGGAATACTAAGTTCCCATATACTCTTACTAAATTCATACTTGAAAACTCTTTCTTAAGAATATATCAAAATCATGTTGTGATATCATCATTGATGACTCATGAAGTCATACTGCATAAACATTGATGGTATAACTAGATACCATGCTGCTTAAACATTGATGGCATACTCGATTGTCATACTAATCATGTTTTAGATACTCTTTCGCAAAACTCATCTTCACTTTTTGAAAAACTCAGTTTAAAACTCAATTGTTCACTTTAAAAAGCTTCTCAAGATTTATAACTCAATTCATAGAGTTCATGCAAAATTATGGATAGGAACGACTCAACTCACGGATCTTAATAGCAATATGGAAATTGAGTACTCAGAACTCAAGAATTTAGAACTCAACGATACTACTCATCTTAGAAATACTAAATTCATAGGGTTCATGGTGAAATATAGACATGAACTAATCAACTCTAGAATCTTAATGCATAACATATAGCAATTCAATGATCAGGAGTAGAATTTCAAAAAGAATCCAAAACTAAAGAACTCAAAATCAACTCTCAAGAATACTCAAATCTAGGGATAGAATCCTTGATTTCTCTTTTACTCATTTGAAAGTAGATGTAAGGTGCAAGGATGAACTAGACCAGCACTATGACAACCTTACATACCTGGAAGAACAAGGTTCTTGAAAAATCATGAAGAAGAACTCAATTAGAAGCCTTGAAACCCTAGCTTGAATGAGAAAAATTAAGAAAATCTTTCTTAAGATTCCTGAATTAATTTCTTGAAATTTGTATGTCCAAGAATTATGATTTTCATTAGTGATTCATAATTGTATGGAGGAATTTGAGTTGGAAATAATGAAATTCTTGGAAAAAGACATACCTTGAATGAAGTTTTCTACTTTGATTTTTTCCTTAGGGTTGGATAGAGAAGAGAATGTGGATTAAGAGATGAAAATCTGATTGTTTTGGTTCTTTAATTAGTCAAGAAATTTTTTTAGGGTGTTCTTAGAGGTAAAAAGACAAAAAATGACCCTTTTTAATGTTTTCCTGTCGGCTCATTCGTCACTATACTATATCAGGTCACTAAAATGGTTATAACATTTTACTCAAAACTCGGATTATTACAAAATTGGTGGAATTGGAAAGTAGATTCAAATACATTTAATTTGATAAGTTATGGGCCATGTAACTCTTTATATACTAAGAGATATGTTTGTTTGAAGTTGAGCCAAAGAGAATCATACACCAAAGTTTAATCGGTAAAGAAACTTTCAACTCAACTTTGTGCTAGGAGTTTCTCGTCACCTTAATTGATAACCAAAATCATTCCCACACTAAAGAATTTACCTTTACACATATGGGTCATTTAAGAATAACCCGATATGATCCTACATGTAAATGAAGAATAGTTTGGGTCTTAACTTAAATTTTTTTGGGGTGTTACAAATAAGAAGTCTTCTCTCTTCTCCCATGGGTTACTGTGGTACTTACTGATGAATATGATATCTTTAAGATTCTTTAGCTTGCAATTAAGTTAGGAGGTGAAAAGGTTGTAAACACATTTTGATTAATTAATATTTAATTTATTAGATATTTTATAATATTTTAAATAAGGATAAGGATAAAATGCTATTAAACTTTTAAGTTTGTAGCTTCCGACTTCTAGTATAATATAAATATAAATAAATAAAAATATAATATAATAATATGATTATGTGAAGAATGTTAGTGCAATTTTTGTCCCCCTTCCCTTTCTTGATCTATTCTTTCTGTTCTAGTTCTTAAAATAGGAAGTTGTTGCTTGTCTATGTTCATGATTTCCTAGATTGTCTGGTAATTCTATAAAAGAATATTCAACAAGTCTACCTGGATTATCAAAAGCTAGATTAGCTAAATAAGCAGCCAATGAATTACCTTCTCTGTACAGAAATTGAATCCGAACTTGACAATCTTGAGAAAATCCTCATATGTCATCAATTTTGCTATTGTAAATTATAGAAAATATGATATGCTTTTTTGAAGCGTTAATGCAAAGAAATTATTATTTTGAAGATCAAATTTGTGTGTTTATATATCTTGGCAAGGCGATGATGAAAATTTGTTACTAAATTTATTTTGTCTTCCTTATCAGCCTTTTCTCCTCGATGGCACGACTAAATTTTTGTATGGATATACTGGAAAATACTCGTGAATGGAACCCATAATAAAGATTTTCGCTATAAAATGGAAGTAACTAGAACATCATAGAGAATGAATAAATGCTTCAATTGAATATGTAAAAGATTTTTCCTATAGAGACATTAAACAAGCTTTTATTTCAAGAATTAAAAAAATATTAGTAATAAAAAAGTAATAATGTGAGCACCCTGTGGGCTCATTTTTGACACCCCTAAATGTGACATGCTAGTCCCTTTTTACTTTAACTTAAAAATTGAGGCCCGTAAGCTTCTTTTATCAAAATCAAAGGAAAATATACAATTCTATACAAAACAGAAGAAAAATAAACAAAAGGCTGAAAGGATAAGACAATACTAAAGTAGGAACCAAAGAGGGAAATGGAGAGTCGACTTCTCTCCACATCGATTCCTCCGCCATGGATGAGTGATGAGTTCACAAATTGGACTCATTTAGGGCTTTATTTTGATAGAAATAGTGTACTCAAATGCTTATTTTGTTTCAATATCTGATGAAAAATCTGAAGTTTCAAGTATTTGAAGTTTTGGTGGAAGTATGGACACTTAGGCATAAAAAGGAACAAAAAGGCGGAAAATAACGAAGAAATTGAAGCATGTATATCGCCAAGCACACTTGGTGACTTGCCGAAAGGACGCACTCCACCCTTTGTTCCAGTACGCGAAGCCCTGAAGGAGAAGGATAAAAAAGGCTATGAAAGGGGCAATTGGCTCTTCGCGGAATAGTTCGGCGAAGTAGTACTATACCACCCAATGACACAGAGCACAACGATGCTGAAGGCTAGTGCAACGACTACACCAAATGGCGAATCGCTGAGTTAATCGGCGATTCCGACTAACCTCACCGAAAGATCCGCCAACACTATTTTCTGAAGTCTATAAACAGTAAACTTGTTATTAATTTTTAAAGAGTCAAACATTAATTTTAATTTTAAGAATAGAATAGTACTTTTTGGATATTTTCTCTCAAGTTTGGAGAGGGTTTTATGGGAGACTTGAAGAAAGAAGGATTTCATCTTCCCCAAGCTGCAAGTGGGTCTTCTCGATTCTTCTTCCTTTTCTTAAATCAAGTTTAATTTCTTATACCCATTTGATTTTAGTATCATCTTAGGTGTATTTTGTTATTTCTTGATGTGTGGCTAAAAAACCCCATTCTTGGGGTGTGATTTAGCATATATGTGTTGATATTGTTGTTGGGTTTTGCTTGCTGATAGGATAGATCTATTTAATGGTGACTTCACCTAGTGGTTGTCGATTAATTTAATGGGTTTGTAGTTTCAAATACAAAACAACCCATGTGTTTTCAGCTTTCCCGAGAGGGAGGTCGCGAAATAAGATCACTAGACTGATGGCCTAAGGAATTGGTCGACATGAGGTTCAGCCCGAGAGGGTGAGCCCTAGTCCCATATCCTAACACTCAGCTCGAGAGAGTGAGTGGGGTAAGGCGTAGGCTGGCCATCATGCGGCAAATTGGTGTCCGAGAGGTACAGATTTGAAATGGGGTAAGTTGCCCTAGAGGGAACTTATTTCCATCTAACGCTTAGCCTAGTTACTATTATCTTGCAAAATTCCTATCGAAATCATGTACCCAACGATATATCTCAACTTGTATTGCGGTCACACCCCAAGAACTCTTCCCCATACTTGATTTTATTGTTATTTTTACTCCTTGTGACAAAACCCCCCAATTCGATATTTGACACTTTTGTGTCACCCCCCTTTTGATTTATTATGTTTTTAATCATTAATATCTTTATCTATAACTAGTTAGAACTAAAAAAAATTTCTATCAATTCTCAAAACAACTCACTTGGGACACAACCCCAACCTTTAGTTGGGTTACTATATTATTGCCGATCGTAGACACTTGTACCATAGATTAGTGTCGTTGGTCACGATAAGCATCAAAATGGTGCCGCTGCTGGGGAGTGGTGTTATTTGAGAATTCTTAGATTATTAAAATCTTTGTTTTTATTAGTGGTAGTCTAATTACCTAATTTTTAGTTTTCTTTATGTGCTGTGTGAATATTTCAGAAAGCATGAGTGTTAACAGTAGTAACGGGAGCCAAGTGGGCTATCAGGATGACATTGGAAACCTCAACGATGTCCAAGAGCCCAACATCAATGATCCACATCTCATAGGAGGTGTTGGAGCCATCCGTCTACCTCCAGCAGAGGGAAATGCGGTGTTCTACATAATGCAACAACCATATGCAGCAGCAGCTCAACTTCTCGATGGGATGACAACTATCGACAGAGCATGGTACACTCGCGAAGATCAGGTCTCGCCGGTCACATTTTAGCTATCTAAGGAACAGGTTGAAAAAGATAATAAGAGAGACCAAAACATGGCCAAGATCATGACGCAGCTTGACATTTTATCCAAAAATGTCATGGGGGCTAGAGCCCATGGTGTCAACGCTGTGGGAGTCGGGGGTGCGAATCTTGAAGAAAAGAAGTTTGAAGCCATGTATGACGAGGAAGTAAATTTTTTGGCTAACCAAGGCGGGGGCTATGGTTCAAACTACCCAAGGCAGGGTGGTAATCAAGGATGGGTTAGAGACGACTGTTGGAAGGATCGAGATAGTGAATGGAGGGACCGTAATCCAAATTGGAAGGATGGGGAGAAGGATAGATATGTCCCTCCCCACGAGTGTCAGAAGCCCAATGATTTGGAAGGTGGTAGGTCCGAGGATATGCTTTCACGTATCCTAAACAAAGTTGAAGGGTCAGACAAAATGCTGAAAGGTATGAAAGAAGACGTGTCTACCCTTAACTAGATTGTCACCTCTTATTCAGTTTCGATCAAGCAGTTAGAAACCCAAATGGGTCATATCTCGTCTCATCTCAATCCGATATAACAAAGGAGTTTGCCTAGTGATACTATGGCTAGCCCCAAAAGTGAGGTCTGAAGATGGATTTGCGTCGTGCCACGACGTTAACTAAGGCGCTGTTTGGGAGGCAACCCAAAACCCTTTTAGTATTCCCTAATTACTAGTAGAATAATGGTGTATTGATTGTACAAGTTAAAGTAAGGGAGTTGATTGAAATAGCATATGGAGGCAAGCAGCAGGTCCAGTTGGCTGATCGCCGACAAGATCGGCAAACACGATTCTTTCCACCGACTGACTCAAGGCACCGTCAGCTTGGATTCTGTGAAACTCGGTGGTCTGAAGAACATTAGTGGCGTATCGCCGACATACGCCGACCATGTCGGCGATCTCGATGAAAATCGTCGATCGGAATCCTCACATGAGCTGCAGACCCTGTTGCAGTTGGTGAAGAAACTAGACACTTGGCGCTTCACCGAGTGAATGGGCGAATTGACTAACATCGCCGAATGGGTGGAAACTGGACGGTTTTTGCAAGCCACAGGTTTAAAAGTTCCATTTCATTCACTCTCCCTCACGGCTTCATCCTATCAAACTCACAGCCGCACTTTCGCATTTCATTTCTTGCACTTCTAGAGTATATTAAGTGTTGGATTGTGCTCAGATTTGGATCGCATTGCCGCCTAGCACGTCAGTACTATCTAAATCAGCACAAATCTTGGTAATCGAACCCCTCAGTTATTTTATCAAAATTTGTACTCATTCACATAATGATTGATAACATAAAATCTCTGTTGAGTCTCTAAGTTACTGGGATTGCATATATTATCGATTATGATTTGATATTTTTTGCATGATTTGAGGGACTCCCACTTAGCTATGCTTTGAACTGAATTTTTACGCGGTGGGAATAGAAGTTTCTACGGGTCTCCATTGAAATTGAGTTATATAAGCTCATGTTGCATTATCTTAGGTTGCGGGGTGAAATTTGAAAGGTTGGGTTGAAAATAGACACGTTGAGCTGATCGGGGAGATGAACAAAATCCGCCGAACTCCTTAGTGGTTCGCCTAACATCCCCATTTCACCTTTAACTGAATACTTTATGTATTGATTAATCTGTAACTTTCAGAGGTTAGTTTAATTCGCGCAATGCACTCGGCGACTCGCTGAAAGATCCCTTGTTCACCCTTTGTCTGCGCCCTTTATCATTTGTACATCATTTTCAACGGATTAGCCTAACAGGACAAGCACCTCGCCAACTAGCTTGGCCAAGTGATTCCACACTCAGAAACACCCTTTTGCTCCTGTGTGAATTACTATCTAACTTATCCTCGAAGTCTTTGCAAAAATGGCTAGACCAAAAGTCGCAGGGAGAAATGATCCACCCAGGCACATAAGAGCACGAGAGTTTAAAAAAGATGAAAAGAAAGCAGAGCTAGCCATACAAAGGAAATATACCAAGGAAGCCAGGGCAAAGAGACGAATTCCCATCGACCCTAATGTGCCTCTATGGGCTCGATGTTTTGCTAATGCAATACGGGCCTTTGAAGCAGTTCATGAGATATACCAGATGATTGCAGCTAATCTTGCTGCAGAGGCCAAGGTAAAGGCAAACAATGAGAACTAAAACAATGGAGACCATTGGTTTACTTCAGAGAGATGCATCGAGCACTAATGCCCTGGCAGATAGAGAAACTGAATAGACATGATCCTTCTTTACCTCTTTCTATGTCTTATTTTTCTTCAACTCTGGATACTATCATTATTTGCATTTGAGGACAAACATTTTTTTTTGTGGTGGGGTGAGGCCTACAACTTTTGTGTTGATACTTGTGTGCGCTATTTGTGATTCCGTGTTTTGTACATTTGGGTTGTCTGTTTTTAATTGTGTTTTTAAAACTGCTTTGCGATTGTTTGAGTTTGTGGCTCCGTTTCCATTTATTATTTATTGCAAAATGTCCGCAAAATTTTGAATTTTTCGCACATTTCTGCCACCTCTCATGTGTTGAAAGTGGTTGTTCTCGTACAAATTTAAGTCTCGGTTTCGATCAATACCGATGACTTGAATAGTGCTCTCAATTGAACGAACATGAGCGTTCTGCTACGATGAGACCAAATAAAGTTGCATAGACAATATGTGAACGCTTTGCATCTTGTTGTGACTATCCATTTATCGAATTGATTTTCTCTTGTGATGATCGTTGCGCGTTAGCGAAAGTGTATAGTCTTGTTTGGCTTTAGTGTCGATGTCGTGTGTGATGAGCTTACTTTGAACCTTGCATGAATAAACCTAGAATTTTCCTTGTTAGTCTGATTGATTTAGTCTGGTGTGCCCTTGAAATGATCTTAGGCAACTTTAAAGAGTGTGAGCCAATTTGACATATACCTCTTTTGTGACCCTCCCGTGAGCGTGTGAAACTCTTTTGAACACCCTTTGAGCCTTACCTTTCTTTGGAAGAAACTTGATGAAAACTAGACCTTTCTTAACCCATCACCCATAATCCTCATGAAGTTGTGGTTAGTTTGAATAGCCAACTTAAGCCAAAAGCCCAAGTTGGGGGTGTGGTGAAAAGAGAAGGCAAATCAAGAAGTGCAAGAAAGTCCCTCTTACCCATGATTTTGAGAAAAATGGAACCCCTCCATATAAAAAAAAATGAAAGAAAAGACAGAAAAGAAAAAGAATGAAAAAAAGAAAGTTGTGGAATAAAGTACAGAAGAAATAGGGTCTCCTAACAATTCATTGGAAGCGAATAATAGGATGACTCATGAGCACTAAAGAAATGATGAAGGAAAAGGGAAGGAAGTGTTGTGAGCACCACATTCATGAGGATCTTTAGTCACTAAGCCTAAATGATCATACCTTTGCACTCAGCCCCATTACAAGCCTTAGAGAGACCTTTTTAATCTTAAGCAAGCCTAATCGAAGGTTGATTGGAAAATAAGGGCAGACCTATGGGTGAAAACATGCATTGTGTTCCTCTTTTTGAGTGTGAGAGTTGCATCTGATTCCTGATCATAAATTGATTTACCCCTGTGCATAAATATGGAATCATTCTTTGTGTGAGGGCATTCAGATAATGTTGTTGAGATTGAACTTGCATTAGTAGCAAGTATCGTGAGCATGAGAAATCTTTGGTAGTGGTGTGTCACAACTTGAATCTTTGAGTACACAATTGATCTTCGCATAAGTAATTTGAGTCTTGTTGTGTATGTTCATGATTTAATCTTGTGTAGCACTATTCGAGACACCTTATTGAACGATTGAACTTGAGTTTGCTTGAAGACAAGCAAAAGTTTAAGTTGGGGGTGTTGATGAGCCCACAAATTTGACTCATTTAGGGCTTTATTTTGATACAAATAGTGTCCTCAAATGCCTATTTTGTCTCAATATCTGATGAAAACTCTTAAGTTTCAGGTATTTGAAGTTTTGGTGGAGGCATGGACAATTAGGCACAAAAAGGAACAAAGAGGCTGAAAAGAACGAAGATGCTGAAGCCAGCGTATCAACAAGCACACTTAGCGACTCGCCGAAGGGACACACTACGTCCTTTGTTCTAGTACGCGAAGCCCTAAAGGAGAAGGATCAAAAAGGCAATGAAAGGAGCAGTCGCCGCTTCACCGAATAGTTCTGTAAAGCAGTACTATACCGCCCAATGACACAGAGCACGACGACGCTGAAGGCTAGTGCAAGACGGCGACGACTACACCAAAGGGCGAATCGCCGAGTTAGTCGGCGATTCCGACTAACCTCGCCAAAAGATCCGCCAACACTATTTTCTGATGTCTATAAATACTAAACTTGTTATTAATTTTTAAAGAGTCGAACATTAAATTTAATTTTCAGAATAGAATAGTACTTTTTGAATATTTTCTCTCAAGTTTGGAGAGGGTTTTGTGGGAGACTTGAATAAAGAAGGATTTCATCTTCCCGGAGTTGGTAGTAGGTCTTCGCCATTTTTCTTCTTTTGCTTAAATCAAGGTTTAATTTCTGATACCCATTTTATTTTAGTATCATTTTAGGTGTATTTTGTTATTTCTTGATGTGTGGCTAAAATTCCCATTCTTGGGGTGTGATTTAGCAAATATGTGTTGATATTGTTGTTGGGTTTTTCTTGCTGATAGGATAGATGTATTTTAATGGTGATTTCACCTAGTGATTTTGGTTTAATTTAATGGGTATGTAGTTGCCCTATTGTTAATCTTTGATACGACGGCCTAAAAGAGGCTTATGCCACACATCAAAAGAAAACCCGAGGTTCTAGATTCAATGTAAAATTCCTACTAGCTTACTCCTGAAATTTAGCTTGCAACTACTCACTAAGAAGCACTGAATTTGTTCTGTGATTGAATAGTACACAGCTACCCCAAAAACTAATGGAAAATTGTAATCAGAAAGAAGCAAATAAAATAGAGTAAATTAACTAACCCACTATCTACGGATTAGTCTATTACCATTGTGCACCCAAAAGTACTCTCATCGAGTACCATGAAATAGACTTTATGAAATCACTTGAGACATTTCGGTATTGTATGAAAACATCCCATCTTTGATTAGGCTGCAATGAGATGATTAAGAAGAATAACATCTACCCAAATCAGTTTCCTAGATGAGCCAGGCTTAAGTGAGGCATACTTATTTTATCCATATTGATCAATTTCTTTGATTTCATTGGAAGATCCTGAAAGTTTTCCACCATATAAGTACCTGAAAGAGTAACAATCATGTTAGTAAAAAAATCAGCCATAATGTTGCCTTCCCTTAGAGTGTGTTTCAACTAAATAGGGACATATTCCCTCATTCTTTTAGAGCTTTTGCATCCATAGCAACACTCCAAGGTACCTCCCACCTTTCCTCAAATATATTTATCATAGTGAGTGAATTTGTCTCCACAATAAAAGGCAAAAAGTTTCTGCCAAGACTGAGTTGAATGCCTTTCTTTATTGCTACTGCTTCTGCAAAATGATTGGTAGAAACTTGAAGTCTTCTCCCTTTCACCACTACAATATCTCTTGAACAATTTCTTAAACAAAAGGAAGTAGAGCTACGACAAAGATTACTGTTTGAATCACCATCAATATTTTATTTATACCATCCATCAAGAGGATGTATCCATTTCACATTCTTGTATCTACACCTTGGTTCCCAACTTCATAGAACCTCTACAATTGAGGGCCAATTCATTGTAGGTCTAGGAAGAAAGGAAATTTGACACTGGTGAACTTACGAATATTCTTATTTATCCCACGGATAATCTTCTTAACTGGATAAATACCTCTATGTGAAATGATATTTCTTGTTTTTCATAAAGACCATAAAATAATTATAGAAAACTAGACTCCTTCTTACTAGCATTTTTTCAGGTCCTCTCGAACCAACATCTTCCAACCTAGTGCTCTCACTTCTCAGACTAGTACAGGTCCAAACCAAAGCCAAAGCTCCAAAAGTGTAGGGACTACATTCGTAATAGTCTTAAAGTTCTCATTACCATTAGCATTTCTCCACTTTGGTACCGTTTGCTTTATTTGAAAATCTAAGGACCATGTAGACCAGAAACATTTGCAAAATAATACCAAACCTCTATTGCTGTTTCACCTATTAAGAGAGAGTGTTGTACTGTTTCAGGGGAAGGTACTATACAACACAAGCAATTTGTACTTACATTGTTGTCCCATTTAGAAAATAAAAGAGCCACGGATTTTTTATTACACTAGATTCTCCAAACTAGGAAAAAAACATAAAGGGCAATCCCTGCACCCAAATATACGTGTGTCGCGTATCTGCTTCTTAAAATTGCTCAAATATTCTTGGACATGGTTGATTATTCTTTCTGACAGTGCTTTTTGGAGTTTTTTTTGAATCCCATCCATTTTTATTCATCAAGTCCCTTATATCCTTCATTTTCAGGTCTAGTGATACAATCTAGTTCCAAAAGTAAAGGACCAAGTTTAATCAAATTTTCATACCAAAAATTTGTAGAGCCTCTCTAGGTTCCCACCACATATTGTTCTCCATTTGTTTTTGTATTTCCTAGCATTATCTTCAACAGCTAAGAGCCACCTTTACCTTGCACCAAAATTGGAATTTCTTTTTTATAATATTTATTCCACATAAAGTTTGCCCATAAAGAATTATCAATTCTAAATTTCCACCATAACTTTACAAACATAGATTTGGAAATATCAAATAACGATCTAAAACCAACACCCTCTTCTGCCCTGTGAAAGAAAATATTTTGACAAACAACCCAATTCTTACTTCTCCCTATCTCTTTATTGTTCCAAGGAAAAAACCTTTCGAAAATATCTTGTGTAGTTCATTGATTACACATTTAGGGGGAACAATTGTTGAAAGAATGTGGATAGGAACACTTTGTAGCACATTACTTATCAAAGTTACCTTACCACAAAAAGAGATCATCTTCCCTTTTCATGTTTGAAGCTTCTCCTTCAACCTCTTAAGTAAATCATTACAATCACTCTTTCTCTTCTTAGCATGAATTATAGGACACCCTAGTTAAGTAATTGGGAATTGACCTCCTGAGATACATGTACATCTATTAACCAAACCTCCTAGTTGAGCGTTGGTGTTCTGATGCATGTCCCAATCACTCTTTCCTTTGTTGATTAATTGTCCAGATTGAGACTCATATCTACCTAGCACCTTCACTATTATTTTAAGGGACTTTTTTCATGTGCATCGGCAAAAGTAATTGTGTCATCTACATAAGCAAGATAGTTAAGATTTTAACTCCATTTAGGAATACCATATCCCACATAGTTTCCATCATCAAATATAGAATTCAAAGCCCTTGACTGAACTTCAGCATTATGAATAACCACTGCAGGAGATAAAGGGTCTCCTTGTTTTACCCCTCTAGTAGAGTGAAAAAAGCCTTGTGCCTATACATTCACAAACACATACTACCAATTATTAGCTATGATCCTACAAATGTATCAACAAAAACCTCTGAAAATCCTATTTTTCTTACGACTTTCATCAAATAGAACCAAGAAACCCTATCATAAGCTTTTGATAATGATATTAGCTAGTCTTATCCATTTAGTGATATCTGAAACAATCTCTAGAGTGAGTAAATTTTTTTTAATAATGTTCCTTCCTTTTAAAAACATGATTGATTGGATGATATTAGACTTTGAAGCACCATCTACAATTTTTCATGCATTACCCTAGAAATAACCTTATTAACAAAGTTACTCAAACTGATAGGTCTTAGATCTTAAAAGATTGAATGTTATTCTTTTTAGGTAACAACACAAGGTTAGTATGTGTGATGAAATTGGGAATTGTATTTCCTTCAAAGAAAGAAGTAACCAACTTTCATAAGTCATCACCCACTATGTCCCAACAATTCTGATAAAAAAGACTTGTGAAACCATCATGTCCACCTGCACTGTCCCCACTAAGCTTAAATAAAACATTTTTACCACTTCCTCTATCGGCATAATGTTGAGAGATGCATTATCCTCAACTGAAAGTATCTGTGGAATGTGCCTAAGGAGATAAAACTCAGTAGCATCCATGTATTTATTAAATTCGTTCTAATAAAACTTTACAGCTTTATCAGAAATATGTTCTTTAACCTCTAGGAGCTCACCTTGGTCATTGGGTATTTTTGTCAGCATCAATCTCTTTCTTCTTCCCTTTACTAGACTGTGAAAGAATCTAGTATTTTTGTCTCTTTTTTCAAACAAATTAAAGTCTGTTTTTTTTTTATTTCCAATACTTCTCTTCATAATGTAGATACTTTTTAAACTTTACTTGTGCCTTTTGCATAACCCTTGTATTCACATTGGACGGGTCTTCTTCAAACAAACATAAGTGATATTGTATTTTCCCAAACATGGGTGTCTATCTATGGAAATTACTCAAATGTGTACTTAATAAAATGGAGTGAAAGTGTGAATGGGAGAATCCAAATCCCAGTAAAGTATATCCAAGATAATCTAGTTTTTTTTGGGTTCCCCACCCGATAACAAGATTTTCCCCATACTGAGGACTCAAATCCGAAACCTCTAGTTAAGGGTAGATCTGTTCCACCAATACACCACAACCCATGTTGATATATCAGATAGTCTAGTTTTTTTTAAAAAAAAATTCACGTAATGTCCGAAGAATTAATTAAAGCCCCGACTAATTGGAATCGCCTGACAATCTAGTTCATGATCACTTATGTTGGAGTAGGATACTGCCATTTGTAGTTGGCAAAAAATATTTTGAGCTCATTTTTCGTTGTTTATGCCATTTTTTAAAATTTGTATTTTGCTACGTTCCCTCCTCAAATATTTTTTAAAGGATGTTGTTGATGAACTAAGTAAATTAACGTACAAATTATTAAAAAAATAATATACTGTGCAAATTGCAAAAGAAAGACAGATAAAATAAAGAGAATGAGAATAGCAGAAAATTATGTCATTTTAGTAGAATTTATCATGGGTGGAAAAATCAAATTCAATATGTCCAACCCATTTATGTTTCAGAGGGTTATTGACCCGCTAACTAATTAGCTCAACCCATTTTAACACATTAAAAATTGGGTTGATACTAATCCGAATCTCTTTATGAAAAATCTTCTGGGAATATTCTTAATTTTTTTCAATTTGATAGGTTCTTTATAGACATAATAGAGAAAAAAAAATTTATTAGGTACTAAAAGGGATTAAATGAACAAATAAAATAATTAAGCTTAGTTAAAATTGGGATGGGTTGGGTCTTGACCTGTAATATAACCCATTAATTTTGACCCAACCCATTTTGACCCAAGAATATTTGGGTTGGGTTGGGTCATGACTCGATTGTTATCTTAACCTATTATGACCAATCTAAATTTGACCCAACCCACCCAATTGTCACCCCTAGAATCTATAGACAATCGAATATGAGAGGTGTCAAAAATATAATTACGTAAATAATGTATGCTTTTACTAATAATTTAATCTTTTAAATAGCATAATAATACACTTTAATACAGTATCAAAATATATAGAAGTCCTGTGAACAAATCTTACTGTCACACATTATAAAAAAAAAACCAAATCAAATATTTGATCCACGTAAAACTAATCAAGCCTACATGTGAGGAGTCACATTGAAAATATTATTTAGGTTAAATGATGAGCTACATTTTTCAGAGATTCCCTCTTCTTAAAGCTATTACATTCTCCCCATTTGTTTCAATATGATTTGTTCTTCATTGTTCATTCATATTTCTTATGAAAATTTCAACAAAAAATGTTGTCAATGTCTATGTTATTTCACCAACCAACCATACGATACCAAAAAGTATAGCTAGTCAATTTTAAGTCAACAAAAGTCAAACATTAATATTTAAAAATTTGGTTTTAAAAAAGATGTTTATAGAGTTTACAAGATAAAGGCTACTAAATCTGACAATTATAAGTCATCAAAAGTCAAACTCTTATATGTTTATACTATAGACTTTCTATTGCGTCCTGATTTCTCGTAAAATCCATTACAATAATGTTGATGTTATCATGACTATTTCGTCTCGTCGCAACCTTCGTAAGTAGCTATAACGACTGGGTTCCATCGTTATAGAAAATCCAACGGGGAAAATTTTTGGGTTGGAAAACCTTTTCGTTGTAATTTGAGATTTTCCAACGTAGTCTAGTTTTGGATGAAATCAAAGTCATTAACATGTAGGAAAATCTGGTAAAATTGGGTGATCTAATTATGAATTTGATGACATGAGTAGATATATAAGTCATTAAGTTACCCGTACGACTTTACAAAATTTGATTCGGGCAAGTAGATCTCCCGAAATTGATCTTAGCGTGAACGGGTAGTTTCTGAGTGTCGTTGGTTGACGCTGTGTTGTGAAATGGAGGTTTGAAATTCTTAAATCGATTCGCTGGTTTCGTACAAGCCGCTGTGGTGGAATTATTCCTGCCAGGGCGGAGCTACTGGGCGCACTGGGGGTTGCCATAGCGGGACAGTCGCGATGTAAGTCAGAAATAAACCCCAAAATGTCTTTATTCTGCAATTTTCGAACTTGAGAGCTAAGGAACGAAGCTAGGGGTTTTGTTGACAGTTCTTTACCATTCTTAAGGCTAAAGGTAAGATTTTAACTCCCTAAATCCATTTTTCAATCCGTAGAACATAATCTAATGGGTAATTATCGATGGGGAAGGGTTTTTATATGGAAATTATGGTGACGAATGCCCTAATCTGTGTATGGGGATCATGGGTATGATCTAGGGTTCATACGATTGTTGGTAATTTGCATAATTTGTGATTGTGTATTGATTTTCATATCATTATGATTGTTTGTAGACCAAGAACAAGTGCAACGAATTTGGAAAAGGGAATAATCAAGTTTTTTAAGGGTTCCAAGTTTGTTTCGAGGAAGGTGATGGTTCTGATTTCATGATTGTGTGATATATATTTGTTCTTGCTTCATTATAATACGCGTATGTATGCGAATATTGTATTATTGATCACACTATTCATAAATGAGATAGATGAATGATGAATGTCATGAATAATGACTTGATTTTATGATTATGAGAATATACTTGTGATTGTGATTGTGGCTTCTTGAATGGATCTAGTGTTGCATTTTGACAGACTAACTTGGATCAGTTGCCACGTTCTGGCATAAATATGGGCTCGGTTGCCACGTTACGGCATAAATATTGGATTGGGTACCACGTTCCAATATGCTAACTATTTGGGCTTGGGTTCCATGAGAGGACAAATGAGTTTACATAATTGTGTATCTTGACAAATGTGGAATTGTACGTTGTTAGTTAAATTATGATGATATTGTATATGTTCGTTGTATGTGTGTTATTATTATGTTGTATAGGCTTATGTATGTTGCACTTAGTGGGATAGCCGTATGATCCTACCACTACACTGTGATTGTGTACTGATACTGCACTTGCTCTTTCTTTGTTGAGTACATGGCATCTTCAGGCGGCTATTGAAAAACCTTGCTTAGAAGATCAGTGACCGTTTCGAACTCAAGGGTGAACTAGTTTTTCCGGGCTGCCATGAGTTCTCTTTCTGTTTATGTCCATATTTCAGACTTAGACTTTCTAGTTAGTTGTTAGTACATTAGTTTGGGGGTTGTAACCCTTCTTGTTTAGATTTATGGATCTTGCTAAAGTTTTGGTAGATTGACTTTCAGGTTCTAGACATTAATTTATGCAATTCGTTGTTAGATCTTTTGGAAGTTTATGGGAACTTCAGTATTTAGTCATTGAAACTTGCTTTCGTAACTTTAAATGCTTTAGTATGTTGATTAAGTAGATTAGCTAATTAGTACAAATGGTTCTGCCACCGGAGGGTTAGTGTGGGTGCGAATCACGATGGTTTGAGTCATGACAGTAGCATCGCTACTGATTCACTTTGCAAAAAAATATTTGAAGCTCTATGACATATCTAAGCTTGTGATTTCCTTCGTAAAAATAAATGTAGATGATGAGTGATTAATTCTTGCGAGTGAAGGCTTGTGGGATGTTGTATCAAGAGAAACAGCATGTCGTGTGGCTAGAGTGTCTCTTCAAGGAGATGCAATATTTTTTTCCCAAAGAAAATAAAAAACAACACTACGTACTTGAATTTCTAGGGGACAAAATAGTCAAGATAACATTAGCATTATTGTTGTTAATTTGATGCGAAATTAGGAAGTAGGAAAAAGTCCATAGTAACTCATATATGTTTATATGTTTGTACTATGAACTTTCTCCTCCTTCCTGATTTCTCGTCAAATACACTACAATAACGCCAATGTTATAATGACTATTTTGTCCCATAGCAACCTTAGTAAGTAGTGATGCTACAAATTCACTTTGCAAGAAATTATTGCATCTCCTTGAATATACACTATTTCGCTTGATACAATATCCCTCAAGCCATCACTTGCAAGATTCAAGCACTCATAATCTACATGCGTTTTTACAAAGGTAATCTCAGCATTAGATATGACATAGGGCTTCAAATAATTATTTCCTGTTTGTAACATGAAAATATAGCATAAATATTTACTAGTAGTTATAGAGATTCAACTACTTGTTACAAATAGGATACAATTATTTGAAGCCCTATGCCATATTCAATCCTGAGATTACCTTTGTAAAAAATGAATATGGATGACGAGTGTTTGATTCTTTCTAGTGATGACTTGTGGGATGTTGTATCAAGAGAAACAGAATGTCACGTGTCTAGAGTGTGTCTTCAAGGAGATGCAATATTTTTTTCGCGTAGTGAATCATCAACAACACTATATACACGAATAGTTATGGGACGGAATAGTCATGATAACATCAATATTATTGTAGTTAATTTTATGAGAAATCAGGAAAGAGGAGAAAGTCCATAATACACAGAAATATGATTATATGTTTGTACTATGGACTTTCTCCTCCTTCCTAATTTCTCGTCAAATCAACTACAATAACGTTGATGTTATCATGACTATTCTGTACCATAACTACCTGAGTAAGTAGGGATGCTACTGATTCACTTTGCAAAAAAAAAATATTGCATCTCCTTCAAGACACACTCTAGCCACCTGATATGTTTCATTTGATACAACATCCTACAAAACATCACTTGTAAGAATCAAACACTCATCATCTACATTTCGTTTTACAAATGAAGCCCTATGTTCTATCTAAACCTTAGATTACCTTTGTAAAAAGGAATGTAGATGATGAGTGTTTGATTCTTGCGAGTGATGGCTTGTGGGATGTTGTATCAAGCGAAAGGATCATGGGTACTCACCTCCATGTCCATTCATCGTAATAAGAACATGGGGAATCACCTCTTGTTCAATTCTAAGGAGTATGGGAAATCACCTCATATCCTTACATATAGAGGTCAATGGTAGTCACCTCTAACCTCTACATTCATTTAGCATTTTAGTCGAGATTCATTCTAGGTGATCAATCCTTTAAACCTAGAATCATTATTGTGAGTAAACATTTCAAATTCATACAATCATGCTTAGAAATTCATTGTAGGAGGTATCTCTTCCCTACTATAATCATGTGATTGGAATACGGGTTAATCTAAATTATTTGGTACATGCTTTCAATAGAAAATTTATAGAGTAATAGTGACTAGGCTAAGCTTTATGTGGAAATAAGTTCTCTCTCGAGCAACTTACCCCGTTTCAAATGGGTTCCTCTCAGACACCCACTTGTCGCATGAAGACCAGCCTACGCCTTACCCCACTCACTTTCTCGATCTGAATGTTAGGATATGGGACTAGGGTTCACTCTCTCGAGCTGAACCTCATGTTGACCCACTTCTTAGGCCATTAATCTAGTAATCTTGGTTTCGCGACTTCTCTCTTGAGCAAGCCGAAAACACATAAATAATCTTTTATTTGCAACTACAAAATTTTTAAATTCATTCACAACTACTAGACGAAATTACCATTAAACTACATATAATCTATCAGCAAGCAAGACCCAACAATTATCTTAACCCATATTCGCTAAATCACACCCCAAGAATTGGAGTTTTTAGCCACACATCAAGAGATAGAAATTTATACCTAAATGAGCTTGCATTCAAATAGGTATGAATATTTAAGTCTTGTTACAGGACAAGAATGAAGAATCTAAGAGACCCAACTCCAAATCTAGAAGCTGAAACCCTCTTCTTCTTCAAGTTTCCAAAACCCTCTCAAACTTAGAGCAAGAATATCAAAAAGTACTATTCTATATGAAAATTATAACAATTGTTCGACTCCCTAAAATTAATAAAGAGTTTAGTATTTATAGACTTCAGAAAATAGTATTGGCGGATCACTCGATGAGATTAGTCGCGAACGCCGAATAACTCGTTAATTCGCCCTTCTTCTAGTTCATCGTCTTTTGTGCTTTGCCTTCAATAGCTATGCAATCTGGATCATTGGGCGGTATACATCTACTTTGCGAAACTGATCGATGAACCGGCGGCTGCTCCTTTCATCGTCTTTTTGATCCTTCTCCTTCAGGGCTTCGCATACTGGAACAAATGGCAGAGTGCGTCCCTTCGGTGAATCGCCAAGCATGCTTGGTGATGCTCAGGCTTCAGCTTCTTTGTTCTTTTCAGCCTTCTAGTTCCTTTTTGCGCCTATGTGTCCATGCTTCCACTAAAACTTCAAATATCTTAAACTTAAGTGTTTTTATCTGATTTTGTGATATAATAAGCATTCGAGGACACAATTTATATTAAAATATAGCCCTAGATGAGTCCAATTTGTGGACTCATCAGAAGTGTGGGAAGCAACATTTGGGTAAGTGCCTTTCCGACACGGATGAGTGCTTTGGGTGTGGAAAGAAGGGTCATAATATGAGAGATTGCCCAACACTCATGGCAAAAGGGAGAGAGACCAACCAAGCTTCTTATGTTGGCCCGGATCCTAATGCTCCAAAGAAGACCCGTTTCTATGTACTTCAAGCCGAGGACAAAGGAGCTAACCTAGATGAAGGTACCGATAAATTATAGTTCCTTTTTGTTATATTGAGGATCCTTATGTTGTTTTTCATGATAGACTTAGTTGGGTTTTCTCCTAAGTGGGGGATGGTATGTTGAATAGTAAGGTTGTTGAGAGAGTTGATATCCTTACCTTTTTTCCTTTTATTCATATTCAAGCTTGTGACCAAGAGTTTATTGTAGCTTGTTTCATGTTTTGGAGTTATGCGTGAATTTAAGTTTCCATGGTCTCCTTATGTTGTGCATGTTCGAGTTGAACTCTTGTTATATGAGAAAATGAGTTTTCATGAATTATGTTCCTCATGTTAATATGCATATATGATGAGTTGCCTAAATATTTTATGAGTTTACCTGTTAAGCATGCTTAAATGTGTTTTTATGAAGAAGTTGCATAGTGTGCCTTTATGAGAAAATTGCATGATGTTCTTAATGATGTTGTGATGAGCATGATGAGATTTGGAGAAGGAAGTTCCTCCAATAAAATGAAGAATGTGATGTTTTGATGCATAATGGGGTTGTAGATGTAGTTTCTACCTCCTTGTTGTGTTTTGAGTTCTTCATTGTGGAGTTGATGCTTCGTCTTATGTTTATGCATTTATATTGATGTTGCATGCATGATTGTGGGATGATAGTCTTGAGTCATTACCCCATTAATGTGTTTTAAAGTGTCATTCGAGGACGAATGTTCCTAATTAGGGGATAATGTAACGACCCTAAAATTGAACTAGTGAAACTAGAGCCTAACGTGTGTACGTTTGAGTTTTATGTGAGGTTAGATGATGTTTGATGGTTTCCCGAGTGAAGGTTGAGGAATTAAGGGGTAAAACGTCATGACACGACTATAACGCCCGAAAACTAGTGAGTTGAACTAGTGTGTCGTAGGGTCTTGTAGTGGAGTTTTGGAGTGTTGTATAAGGGTTAAAACTCATAGAAATGACTCCCGTACTTAGAATGACATGATTAGGGGTTAAACGTACGGGTATGACTCCCCAAGGACCACCCAAAGGGGTCCTTGAGGAGGACCCCAACACTGCCCAAAAATCTGTCAAAACAGCTTGGTTCACGGAGGCAGATCATGCCCCTTAGACAAGTCCACTCCCCGTAGGTCATGGGCGTGAGTTAGGAATTAGTCTAGGGAGGCTTGGCCTTCTTTTTTGAGTCCCAACCCCAATCCACGGAACCACAGGACGGCCAGTAGACCCATCCACGGTCCGTGGATGGGTGGGCGTGAACGAGGGCAATTTTACTAGACTTTTATTTTAGTTTTAGTTAGTTGTTTAATTAGGGGTTAGTAGGGATGATTATATAACTAATTAACTTCCTATATAAAATATTTTAATTCCATAAACACCCAATCAATTTATTGCAACCCAAGACCCCAAATTCAAAACTACCCTTCCCCTACAAGGGACTTTCTCTAGAACCTCATACCTGTTGAAGACTCCGAGCTTCCAAGGTCAATTTCTCCAAGGTTTTCAATGGGATTTAGTGGGAAGCAATAATAAGGTATGTTGGGCTTGATCCTTGTCTAATTTTCCATTCAAGGAGCCAATTCAAAGAAGATTTCAAATCATGAAAATCTAGGTTTTCACTCAATCTCATGGGTTCTTTCAACAAACAATTTTAAAGTTTTACTAATGTCAATTTATGATTATAATGATGTTTAATTGATGATTTTACTCTATGAACCCATGATTTCTCTCAATTCCTAAATTTAGCCTTATGAAGTGGGTTTGTTGATTATGAATGAATGATGATGGACTTATGGGTAGATTGATTTAGATTATTGATTTGTATCATTATATATGCCTAATTATGGTGAATTGTTGGTGAATTGAGGATTTGTGATCATAGCCTTAAAAGGGCAAGTTTGACCTAACCTAATGTTAAAGTAGAATTATGCTTGAATTGTTGATCCACTTGAAAGGTGGAGGTGTTTACTTACTTTGTATATTGATCCACTTGAAAGGTGGAGGTGTTTACTTATTATGAACGTTGTTATCATGGCCTTGAAGGCATAGTGTGGGTAATGGAAGTATTATCATGATGTTGTATATATGAATATGATGTAAAGCATGTGTGTGATCTAAAGGAATGAAAAATGATCATGTTTAGAAGCTAATAGTGTTAGGATTCAATATTAGCTCTCTATTAGCACTTGTGAATGATGGTGATAATGTTAAAGGCTATACTCACATATACACACACACACTTGAATGAATGAATGAATGAAGTTCAATGATAATGTTAATGAGGAAGTACTTATTGAAAAACTATTCTCAATTGTACTCTAATGAATGCTAATGATGTGTGGATTGAAAGGATATTCTTGATCTTGCACTAATGAACAATAATGGGATTCTTAGTTGAAAGGCTATTCTCATCTTTGATTCTATGAGCTATCCAATGAATGAATGTTGGGTTGAGATGGTTGCCCTCACGTGAGTTGAGGAGGGGTGTCTATTAACAATATCTTATCCCTTTATGTGATGAATGGTAAAATACTCTATGGGAATGTAGGCTAAGCACCGAGAGGATATTGAATGAGATGGAAGCTCTCACGTGAGTTGAGGTGGGGTTTCTAGTAGTAATATCTTGAGATGGATGCCCTCACATGTGTTAACGCGGGGTATCTAGTAGCAATATTTATGTCCCTTAACTATGTGCCCACATAGGATAGCTAGTGGATCCACTTAAGCTAATACCAGTTTACCTTAGGCAAGTAGACCAACCCTTACGATGTGGGATAGTACATCGAATTCCATGATCTAGTTCTCATGGTCTATGTCGGTTAAACACTTATTCCCATCATGTGAGATGTGCATTATAGTTTGTTGAGTAGTTCTATGAAGTATGGGATTCTATCCATACATGGCACGAGTAGGCTTCAAAGGGGATTTAGTGAGTTCTCTAAGTCTTAATGACTATTGTATGAGAGTCCTCTAAATGAATTTAATAAAGAATGTTGATTTGAATGCCTAATATAATGATGCATGCTATACTTGGATTGTATTATGAGTTACTTCCTTGTTATGACTTATTGTATTGGAATGTGTCTTTCCTATGGTGACTTCAAAGGAGTACATAGTGTGAGTAGTAGTATAGGGTGATATTTGCACATTGCACAAGTATGACTTAGGGTTTGTCTTAGGTGACGGTCCTTATGTGATGAAATAACTCGTTAAATGTTTAGGTCTCTTGTTTATGAGTATTATTGAAAATGGAAAGGTTGAAGGGTAAGTTCACTTTTAGTGACCTTAGTGTGGATGGTGGTATGGGACGCTATCCATACATTGTACAAGGTATAGAATGAGGGTTACTTGAGGTGAAGGCTAAATGTGAAGGGAAAGAGTTACATGTTGATGTTATTCAAATGTGATGTTATGACTTGTATGATGATTATATTTGTACTTGATGTCTCTTACGCTATTGTTCACGATATTTCTAAAAAGTGGCATAATGCATGGTTTCCAACCAAAATGTCCCTTTTAAAGCATGTTTTTGCATTGTCATCATATTTAGTACATTTTGTGTGCTAACCCATTCTTCTATGTTTTTACTACAAGTGTAGGTTCCAACAAGTTATTGCATTCCCTAGTGATGCTTGGGACTAGAGTTCTCTCAAGACATCTTTTGGTATGTCATCATAGATCGAGGACATGGACTTTATGTTTCTAGTTTCTTTATGTTTTAAGACTATTGTTAAGACTTCGATTGTAAAGGGCCGTGACCCTATCTTGTTTAAAGTTTTGTCTAAGATGGCTATGTGAGACTTAGACTTCCGCTGTGTCTTTTGATAGATTGTCAAATGCATGCTACGAGGCTTGTATAAAACCCCTTCGGGGTCGAGTACGCCGTGTTACGAATAAGGGGTGCTCTCGGGTCGTGACATAGAACAAGGGCCATAGGGACTCGCTACCTTTCCCTTGTGGCCTAGGGGTAGACACCCCCATCATGAACCTATTCATCAAATCCCTTAGACTTGCTACCAAATATGAAGCATACTTAGACAAAAGAGGGAACTTCAAGGCATACTCATTGACACTCATGTTGCCTTGGTTAAGATTTATGAACTCTTCCAACTTAGCCTCCCTCAACCCCCGAGGAAAGAACCTATCTAGAAATGCCAACTTAAAAGTCTCTCACTTTATAGGGCCCGCCTCTACCGGCCTAGCATCTTTCCATTACTCATACGAAATTTGGGCAACATCTTTCAATTGGATAGCGGCTAGTTTCACTTTCTCTCTAGAAGTTACCCCCATGATAGCAAGTATCTTATACACCTCATCTATGAACCCATTTGGATCCTCCTCCACCTTGGAGTCACTAAACTACAGAGGGTTCATCCTCAAGAACTCCCTAATCTTATAAGTACCCATTCCCCCTATAGGGTTTGTCGGAGCCACCACCTCTATATTGGCTTGCGTCGTCAAGGCTTGAGCCAAAAATTGCATAGAAGCCCTAAACTCTGCTAGAGTGACATTCCCAATTGGAGGGTCATTAGGAACTTGAGGAGGTGCTTGATGTGGAACTTGGGGAGGAATCTCTTGGTCCCTAATGTCTTCCCCTTCTCTCCTAGCATTCTCCCTAGTATTAGCCATACCCTGAAAGAACAACGGGCGCGGATTAGAAAAAGGGCCTACTAAAGCCAAACTCTATGGCACGACTAAGAGAATGAAGAAGTAAACTTTTCCTAAGCATCCAATAGCCTCCTATTCATAAATGTGTCGCGACTCACACCCATGAATTAGAGTCTACTTAGACGTGGTTTGAGACATCCTAAAACTTATCCCAGAACCTTATGCTCTGATACCAAGTTTGTCACGACCCAGGGGTACCCCCTAGATGTAACACGGCGTACTAGACCCCGAAGGTGTCTAATACAAGCCCTTAGCGTCATCATAACATACGATAATAGAAAAGTAGGGAAAATTGAAACTTTCTTTAAAACATTCAATCAAAAACATTTCATAAAATCGAAAGTCTTTACTAAAACTTTTGTCTCAAACCATCTATGAATAACATGAATAAAAGTCTAGGGACGCAGCCCATAATAAGTCTAAAACATAGGAAATGACATAAAAGGAACATAGTGGGTTTGTCCTTGAAGCTATGAGGACTCACCAATTCTTCAAGTCTTCAAACTCCTTAGAAACCTAGCCCCCAAAGCAACTCAATCTCCAACACCCTACATTTTATTATAATGTAGGCAATATGCGTTAGTACAAAATGTACCAAGTATGAAAACTAACATACCAATATAAAGCATGTCAAATGGTTAGTCAACATCAGACATAAGCATAAGAGACAATAACATATTCATAATATATACTCCAACATAAGCATCATATCATCACAAGTCTACATAAGACATACATAAATTCATACCTCAACCATTAGTATTTCATATTCAAGAGAACTACTCCACAAGCCACCTCCAAGTATACTTGTGCAAGGCAAGGATAGCATCCCATAATATTATCCAAGCTAAGTACCTCTCTTTGGTCATTATTGGTTATAGTCCACCTTCATAGTCAAGACCTAGGTTTTCATATCATAAGAGCACTTATACTCCTAAGTAACCCTAAGGCACACTTGTGCAATGCATGTGGGCATCCCATAATACCACACACAGTAAGCATATCCTGAAGTCACCCTATTCATATATTCCATTTCTAGGTGCCACTGTAGACCTACTACATATTGACAAGGAACTATTGATACGCTCAAATTACACCTCCTTTCAGAAGCATAAGCGATCGTTATCAAGTAAAGAACCCAACTTGTAGGTTGGGATCGATCCCACGAGGAAAATGGTTTAGACTTTACTTTTAACCAACAATTATTTTCAATTAG
>JAJOOR010008936.1:0-90267 GCA_036250505.1 Solanum acaule | reverse complement strand
GTTTTTACCTTCTACCCTAAGCCCTATATAAATGTTTTAATCCCCAAATCATTATTTTATGTTCATTCTACTAACTCCCCCCCCCCCCCCCCAAATTCACCCACCAAATTCTCTCAAGACTAAGGAAGAAGAAGAAGAGCTAGGGTTAATCCAAGTCTCCAATTCACCCTTCTTTGTGGGCTTTTAGCATCAAGGTATGCGAGTATTCACCCATGGAGTCCATTCCTCCATGGGGTCCCTAAGATTTCCATATTTCTCAATTCAATTTCAATTGTTTCAGTTAGAGTTTCAATCCAATCTTTGGGGTTTTATTCAATTGTGATTGATTGATGTTAGTTAAGGAAAGTATTAATGTTATTGTGAAAGGTTTACTTATATGTTATTATGATCAAGATTTTGAAAGCTATATCTCACATATGACTTCACATTGGTGAAAGGTTTTCACATCTATGGTGAATTATGTTTAAGGAGCTATTTTACGTTTTGACCTAGAAAGATGTGGATTGGTATTTATCATTGCCTTTCCTATATTATAAGGATATTTTACTTTTATCTATTCCATTGGGATTTAGACTTATCACTAAGATGATCTAAGGTGGAGACTCAAATAGGGTAGTCTTTCGTAGCAACCTCTAGTCCCTAACTACGTGCCTCGTAGGATTGTCTTAAATGACCTAGCTAGTGGATCCACTTTAGAAAATAATTTATGTACGGATTCTACCTTGGCAAGTAGATTCCCCTTCTTTCCATATGAGGGATATATTGGATTACATGATATATCTCTCATGGTCTTATTGTCGGTTAAAGCTAATATCCCACAAAATGATTATGTTTTGTTCAACGCTTTCCTCATGTTCTTTATGTTAAAATGTTTGACCATATTTTATGATATACATCTATTTCTTTCTTAAAGCATTTAAATTTATAAATATTGGTCATTCCTCACACGTTTTAAGTCCTTCATGCCATCATGTCTTTTATGCATATTTCCCCATATTTAGTACATTCCATGTACTAATGCATAATTGTGCCTATATTATCTTATGAATGTAGGGTCTGACACTCCTACCTCCAATACTGTTGGCTATTTGACTTCGTTGATGATTCGAAGTTTCAAGAGTTGGTGAGTCCACATGTTCCGATGGTTATGACACTATTGTTGCTTTCTTTACTTCTGTCATCAGATTTTTCTTGTGATGTATGAGTTACGTCGAAATTTCTTTCCTTATAATCTATAAGATGACTTTTGAGACTTATGTTTAGGCTTCCGCTTTGTCAAACTCTTTTCAAATATGAAATGCTTTTTATTGTCTTCCTTAGTTCTATAATCTTGCATGATGTATGCTTAGTGGCTTGTGTAGGGCCTCTCGGGGTCCTATACGCCATGTTACGCCTAGGGTATACTTTGGGTCGTGACAAAAAAGAACAAGAGGGCCCACCGGGACGACAAACAACTACCTCTCAAAATCCCTTCAAAGCCTCGAAAATCAAAAGAAGAAGAAGATCACACAGTTTCGGGCTTGGAATCTACGCAAGTGTAAAAACAAGGAGTGAGTACCAAACAACACGGTACTCAGTAAGAAACCTATTAAACAAAGAAAAACTATCTAGAAAACAAGTACTCATTTCATCCCAACCAAACTTCCTCAAACTACAACCTGCATAGAAATCATCCCAATCTAACAATTCACAAACACAATTCAAAAGTTGCCATAGTCACAATCCAAAAGTTACAGTTCATCAATCACAAGTAACATGCCATCAACCAGATGTATCAAGTCATCAATCACAACTATCAAGGTCATCAAGCATAACAATCAAGCATACCAAACACAAGTATGAAGACCATCATGCACGAATATCAATCATGACTCATGCGAACACCCATAGTCTAAGTACGCGCCATAAATAACTTCAACATCAATACCACTCGCCGACAATGACCTTGCCATCAATAACACTCGCTGACAATGACCTCGACATTAACAACACTTGCCGGTAATGACCTCGACATAAATAACATTTGCGGGCAATGACCTCGGCATCAATAACACTCACATCCAAAAACATCACGATAATCACACTCACCGTTAAAAACCTCGACATCAATAACACTCACTGGAACCTTTTCTTTTTGGCGTGATCATCATATGTCTCATTATAGTGCATAAAAATAAATGCAAATAGACAATTTCAAACCATAAGGAAGAGACAATAACTCAAGCAATTCAAGTTCACAACGATACCATAAAAACATTTCATCAATCAACAATTAAGGTCCACAACAAGGCAATTAACATACCATTATCAACAAACTGCCTTTTTCATTAACCCCCTTTTTATTCATTAAGATCAATCAAGTGGGACAATTGAACATATCACCTAATTTTCTTTACTCCCCAACACACACAATGAAGGGAAATACAAAATTCTACAAGTTTTACAAGGTTTAGAAGTCACTTTCCTCAAATCAATCAAAAGTCAATCCAAGACTTGAGTCCCCCTTTCCGAACAAGGTCCAAGGCCACACAATCTAGTTCAATCAAGTAATCTTAATAAGATTCCGGAAATAACAACACAAATATCATACACATTGAAAAATAATTCAGTCAACTAAAAAACCCAATTCCAAAAATGAGGTTTGAATCAGAAAATCTTTACTTGAAAATGTTACCCAAGATATTTGGAACTCATTGGTGAAAGCCATTTTAAAAAAGGGATTAAAATCAGTACACAATCACCATTTTTACTTTAGAATTAAAGTTGTTGAAAAACCTTATCATTTGCCAATTAAAATATCAAATTTTGATGTTAAAATCCACAAATTACAAAGGCTTACCCAATTGATTCATCACAAAAACCTCTCTAAATTGCCTTCAAGGGTTCTCCAAAACTCAAAATGGGGAAAGTAGGATAACACCCCAAAATTTCAGACCAAAAACCCTCTCTGATCTCACAGAAGCGAACACAAATTTGTAAAAGTGAACCCCGAAAATATTCTTGGCCTTAGCTTTCGCAAAAAGACCTGTGATTTCATGAAGGCCGCCAAAATGAACCTCCCTTCGTGATCATGAAGGTCCGACCACCTGGTCTTTTGCTTTCGTAAAGAACTGTAGATTCCATGCACCAGAAAAATCAGCCAACTTTCAAATCCATCGAATGGACCCTCAGGATTCGTTTAGAACCCCATACAGATATACCATATACGTAATTTTACTAAACTCGATGTTTAGAACATAATGGAACCATCGAAAGACAAACCCGAGGACTCCTTCACCTGAAATATGTGCAAGTCACAAGAAACTAATCATAATGCCTAAAAGTCCAAAACAAGTTCAGGACTTCTAAAAGTTCAACCAAGGCCTCACTTACGCCTAAAATCATTCTCCGAATGCAATAGAACTCTCAAAAATCCATTCTGAGCATTTGAACCTTGAATGTTAACAAAAGTCAACCCAAAGGCAAAAAATTCACAAATTTCCAACTTAGGAACTTGAATCCTCCAATGGACTCCAAATTAGAAACCGAAAACTATCTTGGATAAATTTCCACATTCTTGGATTGATAGAATCAATGTAATTCCATTCTGAGACTCGAAATTTCAAAAGACACCAAAAATCACTTTTCAACAACTTTAGCCTTCCAAAGTAAAAAACTTACACAATTCACCACTTTAACTTAAAACTAGAAACCAATCTCAAAATCCAATAAAAAATGACCGGGGGTCAATGTCGAGAGGGGTAAAAATTGTAATTTGACACAAATTTCCAAAAATGACATTTCGGGTCATCACATCATCCACCACTAAAAACTATGTTCATCCTCGAACATAAAACAAAAGAAAGTACATGAAACCTCGAAAAGATGGGGATATCTCGCACACATATTTAGCGTAGTCTCCCAAGATACCTCACCAACTGAATGATGTTTCCCTTGCACCTTCACTGAAACAATCTCCTTATTCCTAAGCTTGCGAACCTTCCTATCAAAGATGGCTATATGCTCCTTCTTAAAGGATAAGTCTAGACCCAACACAACCGAATCTAGTGAATGCACATGAGACTCATTCGGCACATACTTCTAAAGCATGGAGACAAGAAACACAAGCTGCCCAGCTGACAGGCTATGTGGCAAGGCTAACTTATAGGCCACCTCTCCTACCCGACTCAATATCTCAAGAAAGTTATAATGAATCTATGGCTAAGATTGCCTTTCTTTCCGAACCTCATCCCACCTTTCATGGGTGACATCAAAAGCCAAACATGGCCGCCCTCAATAAACACTAAGGCTCAAAATCTCCTATCGGCATAGCTCTTCTATCAACTTTGAGTTTTCAACAGTCTACCCTAGATCATACCAACCTGGCCCCATAACATCTCTTAGAGAGTCAGTATCCAAAGAGTCCATCTTTGTCGAATCAAACCAACCACTCAGAGATCTACATAACTTGCCATAAAATGCCTCAAATGGGGACATCTGAATACTAGAGTGATAACTGTTGTTGTCGGCAAACTCTAATAAGGGCAATTGCTAATCCAGTGATGACCAAAATTAATCATACAAGCTCAGAGCATGTCATCCAACACCTGAATCGTTCACTTGGACTGACAATATATCTCATGGTGGAAGGTTGTACTCATATCCAACTGAGTACCCAAACCATGGTGTAAGGCCTTCAAAAAGTGAGAAAGTGAACAATGTTCCTAGATCAAAGACAATAGAAATGGGAACTCCATGTAGTTAAACAATCTGACTAATATAAAACTCATCTGACTTCTACAACATATACTTTACCCGAACAAGGATGAAATGGGTAGACTTGGTCAGTTGATCAACAACCACCTAAATGGAGTCATAACGACCCACGGTGGTAGGAAAACCCACAACAAAATCCATGGTGATCCGTTCCCACTTCCAAGTAGGAATAGGCATCCTTTGAGATACACCTCTGGGCCTCTAGTGCTCCTATTTGACCTATTGGTTAGTCAAGAATCTAGAAAGAAAAGCTGCAATATCCCTCTATATGCCACACCACCAATAATGCTGACTCAGATTATGATACATCTTTACCGCTCTCGGATGAATGGAAGATCGAGAACAGTGGGCCTTCTCAAGAATCAATCTAATCAACTCGTTGGGCACACAAATCATGCCTCCGATCCTCAAGACACCATCAGAATTAAGGACAACCTCTTTGGCATCCCCTCTCATCACATTGTCTCGAATGAGACACAATTTCTTATCATTGAACTAGTGCTCACAAATCTGTTCAACTAAGAAAGATCGAGCCTCTATGAAAGTAATCAAACCACCACTCTCTTATGAAATCTGCAAGCCAACAAAGCTTTTGGCTACTCTCTGAATATCTCTAGCCAACGATCTCTCTCAACATTGATAGCTGCAAGAATCCCCATACTAGAAGATTTCCTACTAAAAACATTGGCCACCACATTGACCTTCCCTCGATGATACAAGATGATGATATCATAGTCCTTTAGTAACTCAAGCCATCTGAGCTGTCTCAAGTTCAGATCCGTCTGACTAAAAATGTACTCAAAACATTGATGGTCAGTGAAGACCTCACAATGAACTCCGTACAAGTAATGATGGCATAACTTAAGCAAAAAAAATAACAGTAGCTAAATCCAAATAATGAGTAGGGTAGCTTCTCATGGGTCTTAAACTATCTCGAAGCATAGGCAATCACCTTTCCCTTCTTCATCAGAGCACCACCTAACTCGGCTCCAGAAGCATCACAATAAACGGTGAAATCCACACCCTTCTCCATTAAAGTCAAAACAGGAGTCTAAGTCAACAAGGTCTTGAGCTTTTGAAAGCTCTCTTGACACTCATCAGACCAATGGAATATTACACTCTATCAAGTCAATTTGGTTAAAGGAGATGCAATAGTGGATCACATGAACAAACCACCTATAAGGGTATCTCCAACCCTGCACTTTATTTTACTCTCCAATTATAGAGTTCTCTATTTTTGCAGACAACTAACTCCAACCCAATTCTATATTTTACTCTCTAAAAAAATCTTTTTCTCTCTCCTCAATAGTCAATATTATATTATTATTTCTATTTCATTCTTATTTTGTTATTTCATAATATAAATCTTTTATTTTGTTTTTCCCAAATAATTACTCTATATAATTTTCATGTGATATAAAATTTTATTTTTTCAAATTTTTTATTTATCATAAAATTATATTATATTCTAAATTTTTAAATAACATAAATTGCAAGAAAATATAATATAATATATAAATTAATGGACAAATTCAAATAAAAATGAAATTTTTTTACATAAACATTTCATAAACACTCAATTTTCAAAATTATTATGTTGCTCCCATAAATGCTCTATTAATGCATTACGGTGTTCAAAATGAGCATTTTTGTCCTCAATTTTCAAAATTAAAATTTTCATCTTATCATTTTAATTTTGTGTATTCTTTATAGTGAAACTTAATAATAGAATCAAATTATATTATTGACGAAAATTAGAAAAAAATAAAATACTATTAATTCGAGCTTAAAGTAGTACATATTAAATAAGATATTTTAAAAAATATTATATACAATTAAGAAGAAGTATGAATATTAGATATTTAATTAATGACATTATATGTAAAATAATATGTTAATTAGAAAGTAATAAAATAATAATAAAATAATGAAAAAGTGAAATAGAGAGTGTGAATAATACTTTTCCAAATTTGGAGAATTACTATTCAACTCTCTAAATTTGAAGAATAGAGAGTGATATGGAGGTGGGTTGTAGTGCCCATTCTCTATATTAGTCCCCAAATATAGAAAATAGAGAGTAAAATAGAGGTGGGTTGGAGAAGGTCTAATAACTAGCTAGCCCTATAAAACTCTGAATCTTGGTAACTGAAGTAGGCCTGGTCCAACCTCTAACTTCCTCAATCTTGGATGTATCCACTTGAATACCATTATTGGACACCACGTGTCCCAAAAATGCAACAGAATCAAGCCAAAACTCACACTTTGAGAATTTGGCATACAACATCTTTTCCCTCAATCTATGGAGCACAATCCTCAAATGTCGGTCATGGTCCTCCTTAGTCTTGGAGTACACCAAGATGTCATCAATGAAGGCTATCACAAAAGAATCCAAATATTGTTGAAACACCCTATTCATTAATTGCTTGAACGTTGTAGGGGAATTAGTCAAACCGAAGTACATAACAAGAAACTCATAGTGCCTAAATAGAGTCTTGAAAGCGGTCTTAGGGATATCCGATGCCTTAATTTTCAGCTGGTGATAATCGGACCTCAAGTCAATCTTAAAAACAAAGATACCCTTTGAAGCTGATCAAATAGGTCATTGATGTTAGGAAAAGGTTACTTTTTCTTCATTGTAACTATTTTCAACTACCGATATTCTATACACATCCTCATGGTTCCATCTTTCTTCTTCAACAACAAGACAGAGGTGCCCCAGGGAGACTTACTAGGGCTAATAAACCCCATAGACAACAAGTCCAGCAAGTGATCCTTCAACTCTGCTGGATCCATGGAGTAAGGAGGGATAGAAATGGCTTGGTGTCCGGCCCTAAGTCAATAGCAAAATCAATATCTCTATCCGGAGGTACCCCTAGAAGATCACTATGAAACACATCCAAAAACTCTCAAATTACAATAAAAGAATCCATGGGTGGTGGCTCAACACTAGTATTCTGAATAAAGGACAAATAAGAGATAACTTTGCTAGGGTAAGAACCATTATCACCCGTTCACTCAACTCTTGAGATACTCGACATCTCTAAGGTCATAGTCTTAGCATAAAAATCAAGAATAACGTGATGCAAAGAGATCCAATCCATACCTAAAATAATATCAAAGTCTACCATCCCAAAATTATTAACTCTACCTAAGTATCAAAGCCAACCAAAGAAATAAGACAAGACCATACACTCAATCCACCGCTAAGGACTCACCCACTGGTGTAGAAATACAAATAGACATATGTATACTATCAAACATCATATCAAATCTAGCAGCAAAATAGGTAGACACGCATGATAAATTAGGCCTAGATCAAACAATACAGATAGAGATGGCAAGCTGGGATGATGCATGTAATCATAGCATTAGAAGTCTCAGCCTCTAACCTCCATGGAAAAACCATAATTGCTCCTGTCAACCGCCTCCAGTATGAGTTGTACCTTGACCCCTACCTTACTAGGATGTACAACCTCTACCAGAAGCTTTGCCGCCTCTAAATGTCTGACCTTTTCCTCGACCCCTTGCTGGAGGCGCTAAATCTCTATCTGGAGTAGCAAAATAAGTATGCTGGTGTCCTCAGTGTGTCTGCAAAGGACACTACAACATCATATGACCTAGATCCCTACACAAAAAACAAGACCTCGGTGTTGATGGTTGCTATGACCGACCAAGTGAACCACTATGGCAAACTGACCCAGAATGGTAAGACCCTCAAGATAACTACCCACTCTCAGCTGCTGGCATGGATGCATGGATAGTACCATGACTCAGAAAAGAGATACCTCCTATATGTGAACCTCTACCTCCAGATGAGGCTCTAGAAAATTGTCAACATGATCGGTCCCTCTTAGGGTCACCAACCCCTCTCTAACTATCAACTCCACCTCCTTGGCGGTATTCATGAAGGATTGGAAAAAAGCCCCCCTCTCTTGATGCTCTGAACACATAAGACTTGATGGAGAAAGTCAACCCTCTCACGAACCCGTGGACCCCCTCCGCCTCATCCAGAACAATTGTCATCTCATGCCTGGATAATTCACATAAACGAGACTCATACTTATCTACAAAGAAACTGCCCTGTGTCAATCCCTCAAACCTCAATCGACTTTCCTCTCTCATGTTTCAAAGAATAAAACTATCCTGAAAAGCACTAGAGAACACATCCCACTGTGCCGGAGGAGATCCAACTAGTCTAGACCTCACATAAATCATCCACCACTCTCTGGCTTGTCCACATAACTGAAGTGCAACAAAACAAACACCGCAAGCATCACTCAAACATACTTCCTGCTAGCATCTGATGGCACAAAAGCAAAAACTCATGAGAATCTTTGGTCTTACCACACTGAAACTGGGGTGTTTTCATCTTCTGAAACATATCATAACACCGCTTATCATCAACTGTGAAAATAACCTTAGGAGCAATCTATGTGCCTACAACTGTTTTTGAAACCATTGGTGGTAGACCCACCTGATCATGAATAACTCGACCCTGATGCTGACCTGGGGTTAATACTTCACTCCCATTTGAGGATCCTTTGGTTTGCCTGCTGTAATGTAAATAGAAAAGTTCTTTAGTACACCCAAAATCCTCACCAAAGTATCCTAAAACAAAGGAGTTGCAACTCAGGAGAAATCTGGTCCTCAACAACCTCAAACTGTGGCTCAAGAGAGACCTCTCTAGCTCAATCTCTAGCTGGTGCCGGTGCTACTCCACGAGCACGACCTCTATATCGGGCCTTACGCCTACCCTTAGGTGGGGTCTAAGAAACCACCTCAAGGACTGCCTTCATTCTACCACTGGAAATAGAAGACTCGGTCCTTGGAATCTCAACACTACAAAAGATAACAACGCACAATAAGAAAGGATAAATAAAATGAAGTTTTCTAACAATCTTCATAGCCTCTCGAAGATAAGTACAAATGTCTCCGAACCGATCATCAAGACTCTACTTAGACTTGGCTTGAGCACACGTGAGACTTATGAAAACAATTTTTCATGATCCAAAATGGACATGATGACACTCGTCTATTCCCACCAAAATAAGTTAGCCTTAACCAACAATACGAAATATGGAAGTAAGACAATAATAATACAAGTACGGAAACTTAATTATTCAAATATAACCCCCAAAACCTGGATGTTACGTGTACAAGCCACTAATGTATAATATACATCATTGAAAGATAATTACGAGTCTCAATGCCCTTGTTTTTTGAATAGAAAAAAACATAAAGTAAAAGAAACAAGAGGGCCCACCGGGATGACAAGCAGCTACCTCTCAAAATCCCTTGAAGGCCTCATAAATAATAAGAAGAAGAAGATCACAAGGGTCTAGGCTCCAATCCTACACACGTGTAGAAGCAAGGAGTAAGTACCTAACAAAATGGTACTCAACAAGCAACCTATTAGACAAAGTAAAACTATCTATAAAATGAGTACTCCTTTCATCCCAACCAAACATCCTCAAACTACAACATGCATAAAAATCAGCCCAACCTTACAGTTCATAAACACATTTCACAAGTTTCCATAATCACAGTCCAATAGTTACAATTTAACAATCACAAGTATCAAATCATCAATCACACATATCAAGGTCATCAATGACAACAATCAAGCATACCAAACACAAGTATTAAGATTATCATGCACAAATATCAAACGAGACTCATGAGAGCACCCATAGTCTAAGTACTCACCAAAAATGACCTCGACATCAATAAAACTCACCGGTAATGAGCTCGGTATCAATAACACTCATCGTCAAAAACCTCGTCATCAATAACACTTGCCGATAATGACCTCATTATCAATAACACTCGCCAACAATGACCTTGGAATTAATAACACTCACCGGCAATGACCTCAGCATCAATAACACACCCCGACAAAGATATCAACATAATCATACTTGCTGGCAAAGACCTCGACATCAATAACACTTACAAGAACTGTTTCCTTCCGCTTTAACATCACATGTCTCATCACGGTGCAAATAAATCAATGCAAATAGGCTATTTTATATCATAAGGAAGAAACAATAATTCAAGCAATTCAAGGTCACAATGATGCGATCAAAACATTTCATCAATAAACAATTAAGGTCCATTACAAAGCAATTCACACATCATTGTCAATACGCTGCCTTTTTCACTAATTCTCTTTTTATTCATTACGATCAATCAAGTGGAATAATTGAACCCATCAATTCATTCCCATTACTCCCCAACACACATAATGAAGGGAAATACAAGATTCTACACGTTTTATAAGGTTTAGAAATCACTTACCTTAAATTAATAAAAAGTCAATCCAAGTCTTGAGTCTTTCCTTTTCAAACAAGGTCCAAGGCCACAAACTCTAGTTCAATCAAGTAATCATAATAAGATTATGGAAATAACAACATTCATATCATACACTTTGAAAAATGGTCAATCAACTCAAAAATCCAATTCCAAAAATGAGATTTGAATTCAAAAATCATTACTGGAAAACATTACCCAAGACATTTGGAACTCATTGGTGAAAACAATTTTTTTTTTAAAAAGAATTAAAATGAGTTTACAATCACCATTTTTACTTTAGAACTCAAGTTCTTGAAGAACCTTGCCATTCACCAATCAAAATCTCAAGTTTTGATGTTAATATCCACAAATGATTAATGAAATATGAAGTTTTAGAGTTACAAAGGCTTACCCAATTGATTCTCCATGAAAAACCTCTCAAAAATAACCTCTAAGGATTCTCCAAAACTCAAAATGGGGGTAAACCCCCAAAATTTCACACCAAAAACCCTCTCTAATCTCGCAAAAGCGAACATAGGTTCGCAAAAGTTAACCTGGGAAAAATTATCGGCAGTCGCTTTTGCAAACATGCCTTCACTTTCGCGAAGGTCACAAAAGTGAATCTCCTTTCGCGATCGCGAAGGTCAGGCCACCTGGTCTTTCGATTTTACAATAAAATCTTCACGAAAGTGACCAACCCTTCGCTTTCGTGAAGCACTGCAAATTCTAGGCACTAGAAAAATCAACCAACTTTCAAATCATTGAATTGACCCTTGGGATTAATTTGGAACCCCGTACACACAAACCATATATATAATTTGACTAAACTTAACGTTTTGGATACAATGAAACTATCGAAACACGATTCGGAAACCTCCTTGACCTAAAATCCATGCGAGTCACAAGAAACTAATCATTGTGCCTAAAAGGCCAAAATAAGCTCGAAACTTCTAGAAATTCAACCAAGACCTCAATTAGGACTTAAATCATCCTCCGAATCTAACATAACTCTGTGAATTCCATTCCGAGCATCCAAACCTTGAATGTTGACCAATGTCAACCCAAAAGACTAAAATTTCACAAATTTCCAACTTAGAAACTCAAATCCTCAAATGGACTCCGGATAACAAACTAACAACTCTCTTAGACTAATTTCCTCATTTCCTGACTGATGAAATTGATTGAATTCCATTTCGTGACTCGAAACTCCAAAAGGCACCGAAAATTACTTTTTAACAACTTTAGTCTTTTTAAGTCAAAAACTTTTGTAATTCACCACTTTCACTCAGAACTCGATGCCAATCTCAAAATCCAATAAAAATGACTTCAGGTCAAAGTCAAGAGGGGTAAAATGGTAATTTTATATAAATTTCCATAAATGACCTTCTGATTCATTAGATGGAATACACTTTCTAGCTCAATTCCTTAAATACGGGTTTAATCAGATTTAAACTATTTATAAATCTAATCCTTTGATTAAAACTTCAAGTCCTCATCATTGAAGTTTTACCTTATCCGACTTCTCTTTCTTAAGCAAAAGTTAAATTAATGTTTGCAATCATTAATTTTTAGAGTAAAACTTGAAGACAATAATAGATCCGTGATTTATAATTAATTGTAAGAATAATTAGTCAATTCCAATCAAATCTAATCACCCATCTCTCACACACATCCCTAGAAGAGAATTTAGATACTTATAATAAATGAAATAGGAATTATACCAAGGTTGAATTTCTCTATTGCACTTATTATGAGTAGATATAATCTATTTCATGCTTGAGTTTCAACAAAAATGGTATTTTGTTTTCATAAAAAGAAACTAAGAATGTATTATCAAGTCTGCTCTATTCAATACAGAATTCTCTACTATTCATAATACCCAATTTCGGAAAGAATAACGTATTCTACTATTGCATAAATTCCCAAAATATCCTTGGAAGCTTCCAAATCACATATTTTTTCCTGGACAATTTTACCCTTTGGAGCTATTTCGACCTACTAGCGGTGGCACCTGTGAGACATATGTGCTAAAAAAATACTCAACCAACCTTCAATCACTCTTCCTGTGCTGGCTCCTATGAAATTCATGTGCTGACTTGTGACATACATATGTGTATGCAATAAGACCCTTTGCACTTGCAAAACATAAGCACCATTTATGGCATGCATGCTTAACGCATGTTTCCCGACCAATTTCTTTTCATTCAAATCCTTCATCATCTTGATTTCAAAGAAATACCTACACATACAAGAACAAATATATAAAATACATCAAAAAACATAAAAACAATGTTATTACTCATGATTAAGAGCTAAAAGAATTGGTAAAATACCAACTTATCAGAAAGTAAGAATGTAAGGCTTCATCGTATGAGAAGATCTTGAGTTATGGGATATTATTATGAAAGGTCTCAAAATTCCTTCTACCATAGATGAAAATGGGAAAAAATTGTTCCAAAAAGAGAGAACAATGAAGACATCAAGGTAATCCAATAGAATGCAAATAAAAAAAGTTGTTATTTGTGGTATAGGACCTAATTAATACATCAAAATATCTTTTATGTACAACTTCTAAGGAAGTATGGATTAAAATGTCCAAGATCACCTTATTAAATAGGTAGTACAAGAGTTTTAAATTGAATGAAAGGGAATACCTTCAAGAGAATTTCAATAGGTTCATAGATAAAAACTATAAATGAAGTTATATGGAATGATTTCATTGTATATTGTGGTGCTTCCACAACCACAAGGTGAAAGAGAATTCCTTTTAAGTGATTTCATGTATCATGTTTCAACTTAGCTTTTTACTAAGTTGTGGTAGGTGATAACACTCAACTACACTTCATCCATTTCTAAGTGTAGGCAGTCGAAATCAAGTATAAACCCAACAAAGAGTTGGGGTCGATCCCACAGTGAGTGATACAGTAGAGAATTCAATTACAAAGTAAAAGGCGTATTCTAATCATTTGTAGAAGTAGAAATTATCAAACAATCAAAGTATATTGCAGGGGTTTGACAACTAGTATCAATTGAGGGGATTAGAGTGAACGATTCACAACTATGAAAATAGGGAGTAATCAAATAGAGAGGATTCCTTTGGAATGTGATCGATTAAACACCGATTTCACTATATGTGTGATTATTATCTACTAAAAGATGTTGAATCTTAGTGGTAGGCTAGACTTTCAGTGTAACAACTATTTCTCAATCAACTATTCCTGATCAAACGAGTTTTCTCGAACCTCGACAAGCCTAACAAACTAAGCAGCCCAAAACCTCAATTAATCTACTCTTTTGAGCTAGATTAGTAGGATTGAATGTGGACCCCCATTCTCAAGCTGAATCCCAAATAATCCAATCACTGCAATTATCAATTGATAGTTTTAATCCAAAACCTCTTTCTCAAAGAAGCTTTGAATACAATGTTAGAACTGCATGTGCAACTACAGTTCATAAATGAAAACTCAACTATCAGTTAAACCCACTTCAAATCAACATTTAAATTAGTAAATACTAACACCTATAAGCTAATTGAAACATTTAATCACATAATCATACCCCCTCAAGAATGCGGGTTTAAGCCAAACATTACACAAGGCAAGAAAATATTACCAACTATGTTCTCCATCAGTTTGGGTAACAATTTGCAAGTCTTCACAATGCTCACAATTAGTTCCAAATCAAAACACAACTTTAAATTACTCTTCAAAAGACTAAAAATAATGTTTAGAGTGTTCTATATCAAAAACCCAGAGTTATGTTGGAGCTCCTTGAACTCTTTTCAAAATTCCATTTATACGTTCCTAGATTTTCGGCTTCGGGATCATTCGGCGAAGTATGTCGGGCGTCGCCACCGAGTGCTCCTCTCCATCGCCTTCTTAGCTTTCCCCTTTTCCACTTCCTAGCTGTAACTTTATGTAACACCCCGTATCCAAAAACAGACCAGACCTTTCCTGAAGTTGCAAGTGCAACCCATGGTTTCCACCCACGGACTGTAGGGTGACCCACAATTGGTTCTGGTGGTCCATCGATGGCCACCTGCAGCCCTCCCCAGAATTAGACTAAAAATTCTCTAAGTTATGACCCACGGACCGTGGTCCAAGTCTGTGAATCGAGGCCTCAGAACCTGGTTTCTAAAGTCAATCGATAGACTGACATGATAGATCGTATCTTAGTCCACGAATTATTGATCAGTCCATAGGTCGAGACCCTCAGGACCCCAAAACCCATCATCTGAAGTCGATCGACAGATTGACAGGACGGATCATGGATCAGTCCACAGATCATTGATCAGTCCGTAGGTCGAGACACTCAGGATCCCCTAGAACCCACCCTTTCTAGTCGAGCGATGGAATGACAGGATTGATTATGGATCAATCCTCAGATTGTCGATTAGTCCATAGGTCGAGACCTTCAAGACCCACCAAAACCCATCCTCTAAGGACGATCGACGGACTGATAGGATGGATCGTGGATCAGTCTACGGACCCTTAATCAGTCCATAGGTGTCTTCAGTAGATTTTAAGTTAGGGGTCATTTGGTCTTTTCCCATGCGTTGTACCCCTAAACTAAGTAGTTCTGGTTAGTTTTAGCCTAGTAAACAAATTAGAACCTAACCTAATTCACCAAATATTCATCAAACTTAGAGCAAAATGGAGGAGAAAGTTGAGCAACACTAGTTCAAGAACGCAACGAGTTTTCATCATATCCACCCCTGAAATCGAAAGATTTCTCTGTGAATTTTGTCACCAGGTATGTATGATTTCACTAGTGGGTTCCTCTAACCCATTAGGTCCCTAGATTTCAGTCAAAATCTTGATTCCCTTAATATTATCTAGACCTAGGGTTTCTTTAATGTTAGAAATTATTGGGTTTTAGCTGTTAGAATGATCCAAATCAGATTATCATAATTTTTGTATCATTTTGTGTAGATTCTTTCATAAATTTAGAACCCTAGCTATGTAGTTCTTTTAGTTCATGAATTACACATGCTAGGCTAGTGATTCAGATATACATGCTTTAGTTTACGAATGTCATATTATCAGTCATAATTGTTGCATTCTCAGAGTTTGCATGTTAGTAATAGAGCTATCCAGTACTTCACATTTCAGTCATAAAATTAATTATATACATTCTAATTGGGAGTAAGTTATTATCGAGTGGACTAGGGTTCACCATACTCGAATAGTCCCAGAACTACGTGCCCTCGTAGGCTTATAAGTCTCTTGTATGGGCATTACATTTTAGTGATCATGCCAGTCTTTCCTCTATACCTCTTGCAGGGTATATTGGGTCTTCTCGATGGGGCATATACATCAGACTCCATATTTAGCTCATGTGATTTTATGTCGGTTATTAGTAGCTCCCTTACAGTCAGATTCTATTGCATTGACCATGTTATCAGTTACAATCAGATCTCAGTCTCAACATGTTATAAACTTGGTCATTGTATTCAGTTAGTTCATGTTCAATATTCTTAGTATACTATCATGCTTATCTCTCATCATTGTTCGGATATACGCTTTGGTTCAGTTATGTTTATTGTTCAGCTTTATTATATTCTACATGCTCAGTACCTTTTAAGTACTGATGCATACTCTGCGCTACATCTTCTCGTGATGTAGGTTAAGATTCTCAGCTTCTAGATCACGCATAGATCGGTTCTCGATCTCAGCAACATCAGTGATGAGTCTTCATTCTCCGTGGACAACATACATGTTTCATTTGCTTTTAGTCTTAGTTTCAATTTTTGCTAGATTTAGTTGGGGCATGTCCCAACATTTCTAGTCAGTTAGAGGCTATTTTCAAACATAGTTAGATTCAACTTTAGCATTTGAGTTTGACCTTTCAGTTGTTGTTAAAGTTTGAGTTTTATATATTCATATAGTTGATGGGTATTCCCCATCATTGCAGTTTATCTTATGATTTAGCTTCGCACAATATTTCCTTACTTCAGTTTATTTAGTATGCTTATGATATGCCAACAGGGTTAGCTTAGGGTCACTCGTGATCTTAGGTCCCGTGTCCACGTCCTGGGGGTAAATTTGGGGAGTGATAAACTTGATATCAGAGTATTAAGTTTAAGAGTCCTAGGATGTCTGAAGAGCTGCACTGAGTAGAGTCCTTTTTATGGGTGTGAAGTGCACCACATCTAATGAGAGGGAGTCTACAAAGTGTTTTAGGAAGACTTCACTTTCTTAATATTCTTACTATGCGTAAGGTATGATCTAATTCCTCATTCTAATCCACCGTTATGTGCTTAAGATCATGTTCCTCATAGAGCTAACAGAAGGAATGCGAATGCACGCAATGCTAGTGTAGCTCCTCTAGTCCCAGATCAGGAAGTATTGAATGCTGAATTTTAGAACTCCATTCAGCTTTTGGCTCAGAGTGTGACCAACTAGAACAATCAGTAGGTTCCAGTAGGTTCAACTTCAATGTTAGTCTAGAAACTCTCTCAAAACCCTTCTCAGTCTCTACTCCAGTCGGTGACCCATTTATAGCTAGAGGGGTATACATAAATTGCCTTGTCACAGTCTCTTAGAAAGTCACCTCAGTAGATCTTGTAGAGTTAGAAATGGTAGATTTTGATATCATTCTAGGAATGGATTGGTTACATTCCTATTATGCCTCAATCGATTGTAGAACTAGGATTGTTCATTTTCAGTTTCTAGACGAACCAATTTTAGAATGGAAGGGTAGTAGCTTAGCGCCTATGGGTCTATTCATTTCTTACCTTAAGGCCAGAAAGATGATTTCTAAGGGTTATATCTACCGTTTAGTTTGGGTTAAGGATTCAAGCACTGAAATCCCAACTATTAGGTCAGTTCTTGTAGTTAATGACTTCCTAGAAGATCTTTTCGGAGTTCCTCCCGAAAGGGAAAATGACTCTGGAATTGATCTCCTTCCAGATACCCAGCCTATTTCTATTCCTTCTTACAGAATGGCTCCAACTGAGCTTAATAAATTGAAAGAGCAGTTGAAAGACCTTCTAGATAAGGGCTTTATCAGACCCAGTATTTCCCATGGGGTACACCAGCGTTGTTTATGAAAAACAAAGATGGTTCTCTTAGAATATGCATTGACTATCGACAGTTGAACAAAGTCACCATCAAGAATAAGTACCCCATCCCCCGGATTGATGACTTGTTTGAACAACTTCAGGCTGCTAGTCATTTTTCAAAGATAGACCTCAGATCTGGTTATCATCAGCTCAGAGTCAGAGATAGTGAAATCCTGAAAACAACCTTTAGAACTCGATATGGTCATTATGAATTTGTAGTTATGTCATTTGGTCTAACCAATACTCCTGCAGCTTTTATGGACTTGATGAACAGAGTGTTTAAGCAGTATTTGGACTTGTTTGTTATCGTCTTTATTGATGATATCCTCATTTAATCTAGGAATGAGGAAGAACATGCGAATCATTTGAGGGTTGTCCTAAGAACTCTCAAAGATTTCCAGTTATTCTCTAAGTTTAGAAAATGTGAGTTTTGGTTGCAATTTGTTATTTTTCTTGGGCATATAGTGTCTAACGAAGGGATCCAAGTGGATTCTCAGAAAATAGAAGCAGTGAAACAATGGCCCAAACTACCTCTCCTAAAGATATCAAAAGCTTCTTGGGTTTGGCTGGCTATTACAGAAGGTTCGTGGAAGGATTTTCATCCATAGCCTCTCCATTGACTAAGTTGACTCAAACATAGGTTAAGTTTCAGTGGTCAGATGATTGTGAGAAAAGCTTAACAAAACTAAAAACTAGGTTGACTACAACTACTGTTTTGACTCTATCAAAGGGTTGAGACGGTTATGTTATCTATTGTGATGCATCCAGAGTCGGTCTAGGTTGTGTGTTGATGCAGTGAGTAAGGTTATAACTTATGCTTCTAGATAGCTTAAGGTGCATGAGAAGAACTATCCAACTCATGACTTCGAGCTTGCCCCAGTGGTGTTTGCACTTAAGATTTGGAGACATTACTTGTATGGTGTTCATGTAGATGTGTTCACAGACCATAAGAGCCTTTAGTATGTGTTCACCCAGAAAGAGTTGAATCTTAGTCAAAGGAGATGGCTTGAGTTACTCAAGGATTATGATATGAGTGTGCATTACTATCCTTGTAAGGCCAATGTAGTAGCAGATGCTCTTAGTAGACTCTTTATGGGTAGTATAGAACGTGTTGAGGAAGAAAGAAAGGAACTAGCAAAGGATGTTCACATACTTGCTCGCTTAGGAGTTCGTCTTATGAGCATATCAGATGGTAGTGTAAAAGTTCAGAATGGGTTAGAATATTCATTGGTAGCAGAGGTTAAGGAAAAGCAAGACAGTGATTTGATATTGCTTCAACTAAAGGGTGCAGCCCATCAATAGAGAGTTGAGGTTTTCTCCCAAGGGGGAGATGGTGTGCTTCTCTATCAGGGTCGATTATGTGTTCCTAAGGTGGGTGAGTTGAGACAATAGATTCTTGCAGAAACCCATAATTCTAGATATTCTATTCATCCAGGTGCCACTAAGATGTATCGTGATCTTTAGGAAGTCTTTTGGTGGAATGGTATGAAAAGAGATATAGCGGTTTTTGTGGCTAAGTGCCCTAATTGCCAGCAAGTGAAGGTAGAACATCAGAAACCAGGAGGTATGACTCAAGAGATCAACATTCCTACTTGAAAGTGGGAAGTGATCAACATGGACTTCACTACAAGGTTACCTCGTACTCGCAGACATCATGACTCCATTTGGGTGATAGTTGATAGAGTTACTAAGTCTGTGCGCTTTTTGGCTGTTAAGACTACGAATTCAGCAAAGGACTACGCTAAGCTTTACATTAATGAGATAGTCAGGTTGCATGGGATTCCTTTGTCTATCATCTCATATAGAGGTCCTCAGTTTACCTCTTGTTTCTGGAAGTTCTTTCAGAAAGGTCTTGGTACTAAGGTTAATCTTAGCCAACATTTCATCCACATATGGATGGTCAGACAGAGCGTACAATTCAGACCTAAGAGGATATGTTGATAGCTTGTGTGATCGATTTGAAGGTAGTTGGGATGATCACCTTCCTCTTATAGAGTTCGCCCACAATAATGGCTACCATTCCAACATTCAGATGTTCCCTTATGAGGCATTGTATGGGCATAGATTGTAACACCCCGCATTCGAAAATAGAGATTTCAGATTTCTGGTGTTACAGGTGGCACTCACGGACACCATCCACGGACCGTGAGTCTATGGTCCGTGGTTCGTGACAGAAAACTTCCCCAGAACTCAGTCAGAAAATTTGGCTAACTGTTGACCCACGACCGAACTTACGGTCCGTAGGTCAGGTCATGGACCGTAGTTCGTGTCCGTAGATCGATGACACAAAAGCCCAACTTCAGTCCTGATCGACGGTTGACCAGCACGGACCGTCAATCGATCCACAGTCCGTAGGTCTGACCGTAGATGAGGATCAACAGCCAGTTAGCTGAAATTTTTTGATGGATCAACTTCAGATGATCATAACTTTTAGCACAAAAGGAATTGTGTGTCCCATGACCTATGATATGATAGATAATTGAATTATCTTTCCAACGCCACCGAGTTTGCTAAAATCTGACCTCCGAGTAAAAAGTTATGCTCGTTTTAGTGAAGGCCTGTCAAGCAGGCTTGACTTACGGACACAATCTACGGACCATAGATTGACCTACGGCCCGTAGGTCCAATCCGTAGGTCACTCCGACAGCAGTTAATTCAGGGGTCTTTTGGTCTTTTCCTATTTCATTTAGCCCCTAAGGTACGTCGTTTAGACCCTAAATCATGAGGTTTTAATCAGTTTAATCCTAGAAACATAACTAGAACTTACCTTAGTCAAAATCATTAATCAAAACTTAGAAAATTAGAATCAAGAAAGGAGAAAAAGGTCAAGAACGGAGAAAAAGGTCATTAAGGCAATGCCTTATCTTGTGGCCCAACTCACCACACCCAAAACAAACATTATAACCCGCTAATCATTCACCCTCATGCCTTCTATCACACTTACCACATCCCGGCAGTAGAATCTCACTACTATTATCTTGAGACTTAGGGTTAGACACCCTCTTTTGGTTAAACTTAGAAGTGGTTGAGGGACCTTGCCTAGGGAACTCTTGTCTAAACTTAGGGTGACCATGTCCATCGGACTCATCATCAAAGGACTTATCATCATCCAATCTAGACCTCTTTTCTCTGTAGATTCTTCCTTGAGTTTTAACTCCTCAATTTGATGGGCGAAAACCATAAGACGTGAGTTATCCATAGCATCAATAAGCATTGCCATACAACATTCTTTTTCTACTAAGTCAGAAACTCCCATTATGAATTGATTCATCCTAGCCCTTGAATCCTTCACTAAAGTTGGAGCATACTTGGAGAGTTGAGTAAACTTTAGAGAATACTCTTGAACACTCATATCACCTTGCTTAAGGTTAATGAACTCTTGCATTTTTGCCTCCTTCAACTCTAGGGGAAAGAACCTATCAAGGAATGCATCCTTTAACACCTCCCATTCTATGGGACCTGCTTCTACTGGTCTACTCTCCTTCCATTGACCATACCATATTTGTGCTACCCCTCTCAATTGGTAAGCAGCTAACTCCACTTTCTCTACCAAAGTCATCCCCGTCATATCAAGAATCTTATAAACCTTATCTATAAACTCCTTAGGGTCCTCTTCTACTTTGGAGCCATAGAACTCTGGGGGTTTCATCTTAATAAACTCCCTCACTATTAAAGGCGCAAAATTCACATTAGGGTTCACCGGAGCTACAACTCTCTATTAGCTTGTGCCGTCATGGCTTGAGCCAACATTTAGAAAGCTGATCTAATCTCCACATTCAACATAACTAAAGGATATATTTGAGCTTGAGGAGGAGCTTGGGGTGGAACTTGGAGAGGAACCTCTTGATCTACATTGCCTTCCTCATTCCTCCTAGCATTTGCCCTTGTATAATTATCCATACCCTGAAAACCATAGGGCACAAATTAGGAGAAGGACCTACTAGAGCCAAACTCTATGGCATGACTTAGAGAGTGAAGAATTGAAGTTTCCTAAACATCCTATAGCCTCATATTCATAAATGTGGCGCGCTTCACATTTATGGAAAAGACTACTAGACGTGATTTGAGACAATCCTAGAACCACTCTAAACCTTGTGCTCTGATTACCAAGTTTGTCACGAACCAAGGGTACACCCTAGAAGTAGCATGGCGTACTTGACCCTGAAGAGGTCTCATACAAGCCCTTAGCATATCACAACATAAGATAATAGTAAAGTACATAAATTTTAAAAACTTTATCCATACAAGCGAAGTCTTTTATAAAAGCAAGCGGAAGTCTTACTACTCTTTCTCTCAAATCATCTAAACTAAACTTTGAATAAAACCTTTGGGACGCAGCCCAAACAATAGTCTAGAACATAAATAAAAGACATAAGGAAATGGTGGCTTTATCCTCAAAGCTATGAGGACTCACCAAGTCTTCAACTCCTTGCACTTCTAGGAACATATCTCCAAGAATAGAACTCTAAATCCCCGAACCCTACAATTGATAAGAATGTAGGCAAAGTATGTAGTAGTACAAAATGTACTAACTATGTTAGCTAGCATAACATCATAAGAGCATAACAAAAGTGTTAGCCAATATAACACATAAGTCATAACCATAAGAGACAATAATCTCCAACATAGGCATAACATGAACATAAGTCAACATAAGGAATAATCCAACCACATAGGAAATACCACATATTCATAAGCTTAGTCCACACTCAATTCATCTTAACATAGGAGAAACTTCATAAATAACCTTCAAGTTATACTTGTGCAATGCATAGAACCCCATAATCCCATCTAGGCTAAGTATTACTTTTAGGCCATCATACCTCTTTATCATATGTGGTCTTATATTTTAGCTTAGTTCTCATAGTCAAGGGAATCTCTCACCTTTACTCAATCATAGCATGGAAGGCAACTATTGAAACAATCCAAACTAAACATACAACATACAAGAGCAACACCTCATAATTAGCTTCAAGTCATACTTTGTGCAATGCATGGATAAGACCCCCTAATCCTACCCATACTAAGTACCACTTTAGGCTTTCGTGCATATTGATCATCTCATTGATCTCATATTAAGCTCATCATAAGGAACAAGGGGAATCATCTCAAGTCATACATGCTTATCTCATCATAAGGGACAAGGGTAATCACCTCAAGTCATACATATCATGGAATGCAAAAGGCAAGGATTACCTCTAGTCATACACATCATGGAATTATAAAGACAAGGAGAATCACCCTAGTCATACATATCATGGAATCATAAAGACAAGAGGAATCACCTCTAGTCATACATATCATGGAATCATAAAGACAAGGGTAATCTCCACAAGTCATACATATTAATGAATCATATGTATTCACCTCCATGTTCATTTTAACGAATTGTAGGATTCACCTTCATATCCATTTTAAGGTGTAATGTAGGTATTCACCTCCACATCATCACATAAAGATCATAGGTAATCGCCTCCATGATCAACATAAAGGCTAATGGGTAATCATCGCTTGCCTTGGGAGTCATACATACATAAAGGATAATTACCTCACACTTCCCATATCATGACATAAGTAATCACCTCATGTTTAACTAATTAGGAATAAGGGATCTCACCTCACATTCCTATCACATAAAGGTGTTTTAGGGGAATCACCATAATATCATCACATTTCACAGTCCTTGGACTTAAGATTCATTTTAGGTGAGTAAACCTTTCAACCTAGAATCATTCTATATGAGAGAACCTTTCATATCATATTAAATTCATGCATAATACCGTATCTAGAATTCTACATTACACATGGATATCATCATGACTCAAGTGATTCTATCACTTCATACAAGCTATAATACATAAGGTAGGTTAGGTAGGTAAAGGCCTTCCACCATAATTCTACCCACTAATCTTCTATTCTCATATAAATTTTATTTTTTAAGCCTAAACATGCATGATTCATTATATTAGATTTACTCTCAAAGCCCTAGTCATCAACACTCATGACTACAAACCTTACCCTCAAAGCTTTGCCTCTTACAATCATCATACATACCTAGATTTCAAGGCATTCTAGTCACATATTATTAGGTAATTCTCGTCATAAATCATCATAAAGGTTCAACTTCAATCTTTACTAGTCTTGATCCATCATAAATATTATAATCTAATTCAATTCATGTCTACAAGATTTCATTCATAAACAATTACTATACAAGTCATCAATTCTAGAAGATCATCTCCAAGTCTTCAATTTCATTTTTCATGGCATAAACCCACAAAATATGAATTTCAACAATTAGACTAGGCTTAACCATGGAAAACATATAATATCATCATAATATCATGATTCAATACTAAAACAATCATAAACAAGTACTATCCACTCAATTGGAATCATACTCAACACTACCCACAACAAGAAACACTAGCTGGAATTGGGTTTTATCTTCACAATTTGGGGAAACCTAGGAGGCTCCATGGATGGAAGAGTCCAAGGATGAATAAGCTAAAATACCTTGATTATAAATCCCTCATAATGCTTGCAACAATGGAGGATTTTGACCTAGATAGCTTATCTTCTTTTTCTTCTTCTTAGCTTCCTAGAGAGAGAATTTCTTGGAGGGAATTGGGTTCTTTTGATGAGTTGAAAATAATGTCTAGGATCAATGTATTTAGGGGTCTATTAGGTTTATATAGGTGGTATAATTACTAATAAAATGACACCACTTAACCCCTAACTAATAATGAATTAACCCCTAAGTCCCTAACTTAAAACAATTTAACCCCAACACTACCTCACCCATGAGACCCTGACCCACGGACTGTGGGTGGGTCTCCGCACCGTACTAGTCCTTTGTGGGTGGTGGCCTGCAACTATACAAAATTTCCTTGACCCACGACCCCTTCCCATGGGGTGTGGGTCGACCTACTGTCCATGGATCCCCAACCATGAGTGGACTGTTTTGGTGAGATTTTAGGGGCTGTTTTAGGGTCCTCCTCAAGGACCCTTGGTTGGTCCTTGGGGGGTTGTTACTTGATTCCCTAACCCTAAAACCTAGAACCCTTACGTAAAACTCTAGAACCCTTACATAAGGCTCTAGTTTAACTTACTAGTTTTTCGGGTGTTCCAAAAATAAAGCTTAACATGGGGGTTAGAGTCGTAAATGTAACTCCCCATACTTAAAATAAAGGATTTTGTGTTAGGATGTCAAGGTACGACCCCTCAAGGACCAACCATGGGCCCTTGAGGAGGACCTTAAAAACTGCCAGAACTAGTGGACCACGACAGGACCCACTCCCCGTGGGTGGGTCAACGGTCCGTAGGTTAGTGGGTCGTAAATGGCCAAAAGTCTTTGTCAAGACCCTGATTGACCAGCATACCACGTGACTCTATCCACGAACCGTGGTCGTGGGTGGTCACTTGTAAACCGTTTTGAGAAATTAGTTAGGGGCACTTTGGGATTTTCCGGTTTTAATTATTATTAAGTGACTTCATTTTATTCTAATTTAGACTAACTATATATTGATTTAAGATCCATAAATTTAGTCACCCTCCTTATTATTCCTAAATCCCAAAACAAAACCAATTTCTCCCCAAATATTCTCTCTCTAGAACTTCAAGGAAGAAGAAGAAAGTTGGAGCTAGGATGAAAGGAGCAAGGTTTTCTACTCAAATTTATAGGAATTCATTGCTGAGATATGGTAGTCCTTCATCCATGGAGCCCCTTTAAAACCCTAATTTCGAGATAGAAATTCCCCAAAAAGCTAGGGTTTGACTCCAAGTCATGGATTCCTTTCAAAAACTATATATTATGATTGAATTGATGATTTATTATGGTTTTTTATGTTGAAACCCCCATATTCCCAATTTATGATCTTGTGTTGTGGGTGAATTCATGAAAGAAAAGTATTATAAGATTATGCTTGTAGTAATTGAGTTATTTGAATCATGTCATCATACATGTCTAATGTACTGAATTCTAGATGTGTTGATTGAATATGTTCTTTGATCGTTTAAGGGCAAAGTATGAGAATTATGTATGATTATGAGATTTATGCATATGCTTTAAGAACACTTTGAGAGTAAAGTGATTATGATTATGATCTAGTTGTTGTGTTGTTGAAAGGTTATCCTCATATACACACTTATGCATGGATATGATATGATGTGAAAGGTTTTCTCACAATATGATGATTCTAGGGTTGAAAGGCTTTCTCACCTATTGAATCTATATGTAGACATGGACAATGAAAGGTTATTCTCTTGCATGATCTAATGAGCTATCTTATGAGTTATGTTGGATTGAGTGTCAAGACATTCTTCAATGAATATGAACTTAAGTCAAGACTGAATAGGAACTCAATGGGAATTAATGCTTAACACCGAGTGGATATTGAATATGAGAAGGAAGTTTTTACAGAAGTTGAGTCCGGGTTCCAAAGTATGTATCTCATGATATGGAAACCTTCTACCTTAGTTGTGTCCGGGTTCCAAAGTATGTATCTCATGATATGGAAACCTTCTACCTTAGTTGAGTCCGGGTTTCTAGTAGCAATCTCATTTTCCCATAAACTATGTTCCCTCATAGGTATCTAGCTAGTGGATCAACCTAAGCTAACAGTATGGTTCTACTTAGGAAAGTAGAGCAACCCCTTTTTGGTGAGGGGTAGACACCATATTCCATGTTAAGCTCACATGGTCTATGTCGGTTAAGTCTTATTCCCCACTATGACAATAATATGAACAAGAATATGAATTATGAACTATAGTTACTCAAGAAGCTTTACTTAGCATGGGTGGGATTTATGGGGTCTTATTCATGCATTGCACAAGTATGCTTTGAGGGTATTTATGATAAATTCCTCCTATGTTATGATGCTCTATGTAATGAATATTTTTATGACTTATGCTTTTGCATTATCTTCAAAGTGATGTTTTAATTCAGTAAATTGCATGCATTCAACTAAAATGTCCATTTTAGCATGTTTTCAATGTTTTTGTGCATGGCTATTATACTTAGGGCATTTTTGTACTAACACATGTTTTTCCTACATTTTCCCTAAGTGTAGGGTCCAGTTCTCAAGGTGGTCATCATTGTGGCTAGAAGCTTGGATTTGCTTATTCTCCTAGCTTGTTGGTGAGTCCTCAAGATTTGAGGACGAATATGATCTTTTAGTAGTCATTTCTTGTATTTCCTTTGCTGTATGGGCTTGATATACCATGAGTTTACAGTATTTTTGATGCATTTTACTTAGAAGTTATGTGTGTCTAGGGGTATATTTTATTAGAAATAATGTTTTATGTATTATGTTTATAGGAAATAGGCTTGAAGGTGGTCGATGAAGATTTAGAGCTGAAAAGTGAAGAAGTACCCACCAACAGACCCACCCACGGACCGTAGGTCTATCGACGGGCCATGGGTGTTTAGTCGAAGTCCTAGTATAGGAAGTTGATTTCTAGTACTCAATCCATGAAGTGCCACGACGGACCGTAGACCATTCCATGGACCGTGGATGAGGCATTGTAGGTAGAACATTAGGGAAATCTGACATGTGTGGAACCACAGAGCAAGACGACGAACCGTAGGCCGACCCACGGTCCGTCCTGCACGTCCGTCATTGATGATCTGGGAGTGAATGTTCTAGTACCTGATGAAAAGTTTCTAAGTGTTGAACCATGGAGGGTGACCTACGGACCGTAGGTCGACCCACGATCGGTAGGTCGTGTCGTCGATAAAAGCGACGTCCAAACAACTTATTTTCTTATTTTTTTTCTTTTTATTTAGGACTTGTTTTCTATAAATATGAGTTATAAACCTCATTTTTGGAGGTTAGATATTATTGTAAACTCTTAGTTTTTTGTATTTTTGGGAATTAACTTGCAAATTTTAGCAATTTGATTTCTGGATTTCGTTTAATAAGATTTTCACTTTGAAATTCAATTGAAGATTTTGGGTTTCATCTATTCTAATTGTAATTTCATGAATTCTTTCTTCTTAAATATGAATTATGAACTCTAAAGCATGAGTAGCTAAATCCACAACTAGGGTTGTGGGAGCCATGAGCAATTAACAAAGTATGAATAATAATTAAGTAATTCTTGAATAGTGTTTATGCATGTATTGTTAATTCCTTTGCTTAGAAGTCTTTTTAATGGTGGCCAACATTAGAACTCATTTCGTTGTTACTTGTCAAACTAAGGAGGTAGTTAATGAGAAAATAATTAACAACAGAGATTTAGTGGATGCTATCTAATAATCTAATGTCAATTGGAGAGAGGGTAAAAACTAAGCCATACATTGATGTGATGTATAATCTGGGGTAAAGGTAAGGGTTAGAAAAGCATACACCCGTAGCCGAACAAAGGTGCGAGGTGAAATTCCTTTCATGGAGGACCAATCACTTAGGGATACCTAACTTACCAACTTTGCATGTAAAGCACTAGGAAATGATTACTATTATTAGGATTATTGTGTTAAGAGCTTGTGGGCAACACATATACCCAAGTTTCTCTCTCACATTGACAACTCAAAGTTTTAATCTTGCTTACTTGTTACTTAATCAACAATCTGTTACTTGCTTACCAAACCACCACACCCCCCCACCCTTTATTTACTTGTCTTAGAAATAGTTTGACTAAACTGATATAATAGTGAGTTAAGTTTAACTCTGAACCATATTCCTCGTGGGATCGACCCCAACCTACAAGTTGGGTTCTTTATTTGACAACGATCGCTTATACTTCTTTAGGGAGGTGGAATATGAGCGTATCAAATTTTGGCACCGCTGCCTGGGAATATAGCTTTTAGAGCAGGTTTAACTACATTATTGAATTTTAGTCAAGTATTTCCTGATTTTACGTTCTTTTGTTTTTATTTTGTATAGTTTTCTACTCTAGTGTATGCCAAGTACACAGATTCGAGGTAAACCATTGATCCCCTACGATCTAGAGTTGAGAAAAACTTTGAGAAAAATGAATATTCAAGGGGTCCAAATCAATCCAATCAGAGAGAATCTAGGTGATGGAGTTGAATTGCAGCCTCCTAGGGTTGTTAATTTGCATGCTCAGGTTCATGGTGGTAATCTAATAGGAGATACAGAATCCGCCAGGACCGAGGTTGCGTGATAACTACAGGGTTGACTTTCATACAGTTGAATCAGAAGGGCCTATTATTTTTCCTCCTCTACCCCCCAAGGCATACATTTGTGGTAACCAACAGTCTGATGCAAATGCTTACAGCACGAGGGATGTTTTCTAGTCTAGCGTCGAAAGATCCATATGGTCACATTGCTAAATTGAGAAGTTTCTGCAAGAGTTGTGTGGGACGACTGGAATTGGATACGGATGTCATAGGTTTGAGAGTCTTCCCTCTGTCATTGAGCGATGATGCTGCAGTGTGGTTTGCTGAGCTTTCATACAATTCAATACATACATGGGATCAATTGCACCGAGTGTTTATGGCGAAGTATTTCCCAGTGTCTAAGAAGCTAAATCACAAGGACATAATTTCATAGCACTACCTGGAGAGTTTGTGAGCAGTTCATGGGATAGGTTCACTTCATTCATCAGAAGTGTTCTGAATCACCGAATAAATGATGAGTCATTGAATGAGTATTTATACAAAGGGCAGGATGACAATGGAAAGGCTGTACTAAACTACTGCTGGAGGATCATATGGTGATTGCACTTTTGAGGAGATCGTTGAGAAACTATAGAAGATTTCCCAAAACAATAAGGCATGGAGCACTAGAAAAGCTAATACTGTAAGAAGCATGTTCGCTATTCAAGTTGAACCAGATCGATCTATGAATGACATTCATCAGGAGATGGCTTAGATGAGGACAAAACTTGGGTTGGTATTGAAGCATGTGAGTGGAAATGTAGAAAAGGTGAATGCGGTAAATTACCTAACTAGAACTCCACCACCACCAGTTGAGGAATGCTACTATGATGAGGCTGTGTATTTGGTAAATGATTAGACAGGGGGTTTTTGAGCCAACTCTCAAGGTTCCAACTCGGATAATTACTGCCAAGGTCATGGAAACCAAGGTCAAAACTATGGAAAATTCAATCGAGAGGGAAACTATGTCTGGGATGGGAACTACAATCGTGATAACAACTACAACCGGAACAACTATGGCAATAAAAATGAGAGAGTTGGGCCCTATTTTCCACCTAAGAATTGGGAATCTGGCAATAGAGAGGTTGGGGGTAGTATGTCATGCATTGAGGATATGATGCAAAAGATGATGAAGAGGTTTGATGCGACTGATGAGAATGTGAAAGAGATGCAAAATGACTTGTCTGGAATCACTCAAAAAGTTGATGCCCATCCGGTGTCGATCAACCAACTTGAGTAGAAGTTTAGTTAGTTGTCCACTACTGTGAAACCACATTAGCCTGGCACACATCCTAGCAACACCATCCAGAATCCGAAAAATGATGGGCATTGTATGGTAATCACTACTTGAGGAGGTAAACAAACCATTGATCTCTCTATGCCGTATGAGGTTGAAATTGTGGTAGAAAAAGATGATGATAAAATTGCGACTACTGGAGAATCTAAAAATGCCAAAGAGAATGAAGCAGAGGTGACCCAAAAAGTGGTCCCCATGCCTAGACCTCCACCTCCATTCTCACAGAGATTGGTGAAGAATACCAAAGAAGGAAAATACCGCAAGTTCATAACTATCTTGAAACAACTTTCCATCAATGTTCCGTTGATAGAAGTTTTTGAGCAAATGCCTAGGTATGCTAAATTTATGAAAGATTAGGTGACCAAGAAGAGGGCCATAAATTTTGAGAATGATGAGAGGTTGCAACAATGCAGTGCTATTACTACTAGGTCAATTGTCCAAAAGAAAGAGGATCCTGGAGCTTTTGCTATTCCTTGTACCATTTGGATTTTTCACTTTGCGAAAGCTTTGTGTGATTTGGGTGCTAGTATCAACTTGATGCCGTTGTCCATTTATAAGAAGTTGGATTTAGGGGCTCCAAAACTGATTGTGATGCATCTACTCATGTCCGATAGAACTATGAAGAAGCCCATTGGTGTTCTCCAAGATGTCCTTGTGAAAGTGGAGTCGTTCATTTTTCCAACGGATTTTGTGTTACTTGATTGTGAGGTTGATTTTGAGGTTCTCATCATCTTAAGGAGACCGTTCCTTGCTACTGGGAGTGCCTTAGTCGATATAGAAAGAGGGAAGATAAAGTTCTGACTAAATAATGAGGAGGTAACTTTTAATATCTATAGGTCTATGAAGCAGGAAAGCGATCTCAAGTTGGTATCAGTGGTGAATCATATTGTGGTTCTGAAGTGTCTATTGAAAAGAGGTTTGGTGTTGATGCACTGGCAGCGGTAATGATGAATTTTGATGGTGATGGTATTCAAGACTATGATGAATTAGTTGCCACACTTTTATAGGTTCGAATTTCGTTCCAAACAAAAAAAAATTGGAGCTAGATATGAAGAATCGCGACTCTCCGCTCACAATTTTTTTTGTGGAAGAGCCTCCAAAATTGGAGCTCAAGGCTCTACCATCTCATTTGAGGTATGTATTCTTGGGGAAAGATGGCACTTTATCGGTAATCATTGTTGCAGATCTGAGTGGGGAACAAGTAGAGGCATTGGTTTTGTATTGAAGAGGTTCAAGCAGGCTATTGGATTGACTATTACGGACATTCCTGGCATTTGTTCTCATAAAATCCAACTCATGCCGGACAGGAAGCCAAGTATTGAGCACCAAAGGAGACTTAATCCACCTATGCAAGAGGTAGTCAAAAAGGAAAACATCAAATGGTTGGATGCTGGAGTCATATACCCCATTGCAGATAGTAGTTAGGTCTGTCTTGTTTAGTGTGCACCTAAGAAAGGTGGGATTACTATGGTTCCTAATGCAAAAAATGAGCTAGTCCAAATGAGGTATGTGACTGGTGGAGGGTATGCATGGACTACCATAAGTTAAATGCCTGAACAGAAAAAGATCATTTCCTGATGTCGTTCATGGACCAAATGCTGGATCGTCTTGCTGGTAAGGGTTGGTATTGCTTTCTAGATGGGTATTCGATCTACAATCAAATCTCCATAGCTCCGAAAAATCAAGAGAAAACCACCTTCACATGTCCATATGAGACTTTCGCCTTCAAAAGAATGACATTTGGGTTGTGTAATGCTCTAGTGACTTTCCAAAGGTGTATGATGTCGATATTTTCAGATATGGTGGAGGACACAATTGATTTATTTATGGATGATTTCTCTGTGGTATGATACTCATTTGATGGTTGTCTGGTGCATCTTGACAAGGTAATGAAACAGTGTGAAGAGTGCAATCTTGTGCTCAATTGGGGAAAGTCCCACTTTATAGTGAAAGAAGGTATAGTTCTGGGTCATCGCATTTCTAAGAAAGGTGTTGAGGTTGATAGAGCCAAAGTTGAGATAATAGAAAAGCTTCCACCACATATCTTTTTTAAAGGTGTTAGAAATTTTCTTAGGCATGTAGGTTTTATTCGGAGGTTTATCTAAAGTTTCTCTAAAATTGCACACCCATTGTGCAAACTACTCGAAAAAGAGTGTAAGTTTGATTTTGATGATGCTTGTCGGAGAGCATTTGGAGAATTGAAAGCAGGGTTGGTATCATCACCTATTATTATTTCACCAGATTGGGGGCAACTGTTTGAAGTGATGTGTGATGCTAGTGGGGTAGCGCTTGGTGTGGTATTGGGACAGAGGAGAGAAAAGATTCTTCATTCGATTTACTATGCCAATAAAGCTCTAACTGTGGCTCAAAAGAACTATAACTGTGACTGAACATGAACTCCTTGTTGTGGTTTTCATATTTGAGAAATTTTGATCCTACTTGCTTGGTACTAAGGTCATAGTGCATACTGACCATTCTGCATTGAGGTATCTGATGGCTAAAAATGATGCAAAATCGAGGTTACTGCAAGAGTTCGATTTTGAGGGAAGGATAGAAAAGGGACAGAAAATCAAGTTGTCGACTATTTGTCCAGATTAGAGAAGGAAGCCATGCTCAAGTTAGGAGATTGGGCTGATATTACTGATGCATTCCCAAACGAACAGGTATTGGCTGCTTCTTATGATCTTATCCCTTGGTTCGCAGATTTTGCTAACTACTTGGCAAGAGATTTGGTTCCATCGGATTTGTCATTTCACCAAAGGAAAAAGTTTATGCATGATGTGAAGAAGTTTTTTTGGGATGAGCCTTACTTGTTTCATATTTGTGCTGATCGGATTATTCGTCGTTGTGTGCTCGAGGTTTAGATGATGAGTTTACTAGAGGCGTGTCATTGATCGCCTGTTGGTGGGCACCATAGTGGTATTCAGACTGCTCCTAAAATCTTGTAGTGTGGGTAATACTAGCCTACTATCCACTAAGATGCTTATGATTTCTCTAAGTCTTATGACCGTTGCCAAAGAGAAGGTGGAATTTCAACGAAGCAAGAGCTACCTCTGAATTCGATATGGGTGATTGAGTTGTTTGATGTTTGGGGCCTTGACTTCATTCGGTCCATTTGTAAGTTCACATGGGATGAAGTATATACTTGTTGCAGTTGACTATGTATCGAAATGGGTGAAAGCTATTGCGCTTTCAAACAATGAGGGAAAGAGTGTCACCGCATTCCTGAAAAAGAGTATCTTCTCCTGATTCGGTACACCTAGGGCGATTATCAGCGATTGAGGTTCTCACTTTTGTAATAAGTTTTTCGAATTGTTGCTAGAGAAATATGGAGTTCATCACAATGTATCTACACCTTACCATCTGCAGTCCAATGCGCTAGTTGAGGTGTCAAACAAAGAGATAAAACAAATCTTTGCAAAGACTGTAAACGCCAACATAACGGATTGGTCAAGAAGGCTTGATGATACTTTATGGGCCTATCATACCGCATTCAAGACTCCCATATGTATGTCCTCCTACAAACTTGTATATGGGAAGTCATGCCATTTGCCGATAGAGCTAGAGCATAATGCATTGTGGGCACTAAAGAAGTTGAATTTGGATTGGGGCACCGCATCGAACAAAAGATTGAATGATATGAATGAGCTTGATGATTTTATCCTAAACGCATATGAAAGTTCAGCCTTGTACAAAGAGAAGATGAAGAAGTATCATGATCAAAAGATTGAAAAGCGTGAATTTGTTGTGGGTGATCTAGTACTTTTATTCAACTCAAGGCTACACTTGTTTCCGAGCAAGGTCAAGTCCAAGTGGACGGGGTCATGCAAAGTCACGCAAGTATTTCCATATGGAGAGGTCGAGCTCGAGAACAATGAGGGAACAAGGTTCAAAGTGAACGGGTAGAGGATCAAGGTCTACATAGGTAAATTTGAGAGCGTGCAATAAGTGGTTGAGGTCTATTATCTTGATGAAGCCTGAGTAAGCAAGGTTTCTGCGTCGTGCCGCTACGTTAAATCAAGTGCTGCTTCGGAGGCAACCCATGATGTACAATCTAGCCAACTATAGGTTTTTCTTTTCGATATAGGGGTTTTCTAGTTTTATTTTGATTTTTGTAACTCTTTAGACATGTATTTTATTTTAATATTAGTATTGGCTAGATTTGGAATAAGGTCCGTGTCTAAAAAGGGTCCAGAAAATGTAAAAATAAAGTCCTAATGGTTGTTACGTGTGCAGGGGTGAAATGCAAAATCTGTGGAAAATAGTTGTGCAGTGGTCTACGAACCCCATTGACGGTCTGTTGGTCAATCCACGAACCCAACCCACAGTCCGTAGGTCGATCCACGGACCGTCGATGAGGTCTCGTGGGTCCAAAGTTAGGGTTTTGCCTTACCTAACCCGCACCCCTCTTTTATAAAACCTTTCATTTCTAAAACACCCCACACTTCTATAATTCCCTCCCAACCGTTTTTAACCCTCCATATACCCTTATTCATCCTTTTATAACTCCCCAAATCACTTCCTAACTGATTCCATTCACAATCTATCTCCCATAACTTCCTTCTCTCTTCCAAATCATTCCAATATTCCTATTATTCTTCCCAAATCAATTTCACAGTCCGGGTTCAATGTCGAAAGGCTATCAAAGGGTCAAGGTTTTCATTGCATCACCACACTCACCAACTTCGAATACTTGTAAGGTAAAACAATTTCACCCTAACTTTGAATTCAATGTTCATTGTTTAACTCATGAAATCATGAAGTTGTACTTAACCTTGGGTTGTTAGTCTCCTAGTTGAATGAATGACTTGTAATTGAGAACACCCTTGGAATGATGGTAATATGAGTGTGTTGAAAACTAAAACCAACTAAATCAAGTAATAGGCCAAATTGGAAGTTTTAACTTAGGGTTCGTATGTTTTGGTTTGTTAAAATGTTGATATGAGTGTCAACGAAACCCTAAGGATGATTAAATACCATATTATATGTTGAAATGCATGTGTAGGCTTTAGATTGATGGTCTAGTTCTAAAAAAATTGGTTTGTCCAAAAGTTGATAGGTCTGCATGGCAGAAAAACGACCCACAACTTCAACCCACAGAACATAGGTCACCCTACGGACCGTAGGTCAAGGTTCGTGGACCAGTGGCACACACAAAACTGTCGAAGTGTAGGACCATGGTGTGGACTACAGTCCGTCGTTCGATCGACGGACCGTTCTGCACATCCGTGGTCCAAACATCTGAGACCCAAAATTAGTGACTCTAACCTATAGAGGGGACCCACGGACCGTAGGTACCCACCGTAGGTCTCCAGTTTAGCTATTGCCTAGAATTTTTTTGAGTTTTTGTTTGGGTCCGATCCTTGTTCTAAAATTATTTCATGAGTCTTATCGCCTAATTTTGGTAGTATCTAAGCTTCCACAGGTACCAGGGCCCCCAAACAAGCTTCCACCTACGCCGCAAAGGCCAAGTCCAAATTCGTCGCTCCTTTGAGGACACTAACACCGAGTACATTCAACCCACCACCAGGACCTCCCTCACTGGCCCCCGTATTACTTGGAACAAAGCCTAGTAGGTTAGCTCCGACGAGGTCCCTGTCTCTAGTCTGATGAGCGGGCCATACAGATCAGAGCACAAGCTGACTCAAACTCACAGTTCAGCTCTAGTTCTAGCGGTATTACCACTTCTTTATCTAATGCCGATAGCACAGGCGACAACTCATCACCAACCAGAGTCAAGCCTTCTCCTAAGGCTGATGAGCCGAACAAATGGTGTGTCCCTGGCCAGTATCAGATACATGAGAATGGCACGAAGTTGAATGATCATTAGAGGATAACCAGGATCGTGATTGAGGTGCATAGGGTCCTTACAAGCAACCTCCACACTGCACTAGCTATTAAGGAGTTCTTTCGGAGACACCGATGTGAGTGGATGGCACGGAGCCCCAGGAAACACAACAATCACATAGCCAAAGAGTTCTATGCCTCTTATGTTGCCACCATAAGAAATTCCATCTCTGAACGAGTCAAGCCCATATATCAACCTCCACTTCAGTCTACATTAGTACGGGGTTGCACATTCGATATCTCAAAGTCCACTATTCACCAGTTTCTATATGGCCCAGCCCACACTCTGCCCATCAATACGACAGAATATGACTATATGATGGGCATTATCCAGAGTTGGTCCTTCCAGATAGATGCTGAGAAGAAGGAGACACCATTGAGGTGGTTGGCACGCCATAATGCTGTGTATGGGGAGCGTGCTGAGTGGATTCGGACTCCTACCCTTGGTATTAGGAAGGCTACACTAAGCTTCGTTGCGAAGTTCTTCTGGTTGTTGGTGTGGAACAGACTGTCCCCGACTTAGGAGGATAATGTGGTTACATGGGACTGGGCTGTGATGCTGGCAGCCATTATTGCAGGTTGGGAAATTGATGTGGCCTACATCTTAATTACTGAGATCCATGAGAGGGCCTTTAAGGCCACCACCAGCCTGCCTTTCTCGTGCCTAATTTTCCAGCTCTACAAGGATGCTTCTGTTCCCATTTGGCGTTGTGACTGATTGCTTGATGCGACCAAGACTTTGGACATCAGCCTCATTCGGGATGATGCCAACCTTGCTTCACCTCGGAGAGAGCCATAGGTTGAGTTACAACCGTTGGGTGATGATCTTGCGGTAGATGCACGTCGATGACACCACTATTTCGGCCCCTACAGCAGATACTCAGGCTCCACCATCTCCAGCCATCAATGAGGCCCCTAGATCATCCTAAGCCACTCCTTTTTTAGGGTCCATTGTCGTTTCTCTAGCTCAAGTCCAGAAGCTGGAGACACAGATGACCTTTTTGCTTTAGCATATGAAGCCATGGATGCAACGTTCTATTGCGTAGTCCAAGGCGAGGATGTAGTAGATAATAGAGCAGAAGGTTCAGGCCGTTCATAAGCACCTGGATGCCTTTGAGTTGAGTGTCATAGAGAGGCCATCCCCAACCAATTGATGTGACCACCTTCCAATAGAAGTTGGCTAGAGTTTGTGCTGATGTTTTTGAACTCCTAGCCCCCGCTGTGACTAAACTAGAGTCTGTCCCTACGGCACCGGATGTTGAGGTAGTGATGACTAGTCTATTCGGTGATACTATGCCGCCACCAGATTCGTCTCGTGCTTTTGGGAAACACCACCGCTCCGACCACACTGTTGATGCTGAGGAGGCTTGACGTTTGAGGAAGAAGGAGCGCCAGCAGTTAGAGGATGCCCAGAGAGCATCTATCCTTGATGAGGAGAGGAGACAACAACGGGCCTGTGAGGTGGATATTGGCCCTTTTGGCAGTTTGAGCACTGCTGAGGGTGCTATATTAGCTAATGAGAACGCTACTGATGGCGTTCCTAGTTTTGATCTAGCGGTCTCCGGGAAACCAGACTTACCCGCTTCTTAAGAGGTCTTCGGTGCATATGCGCCACATGTTTGCTTCACCCTATGTTTTACTTTTGATTTTTGTGCATTGAGGGCAATTACACCTTATTTTGTTGGGGGTGGGGTAAATGTATTGTGAGTGATAGGATGAAGTCAGAGTAACCCAACTCATAATCCTCATTTGGGGTTTTGTTTCCTAAGTTCTTTTCTCCCAAAGGACTATTTACTTTTCTGTTGAACCGGAATGTTTAAGATTGTATGTGTAGAAGTAAGTAGAAGAATAAAAGCATGATGACATAAAAACCATGAAAAATTGATACCCGTCCAAAAAGTTTTAAATGTGCTACATCTTTAGGCTTGATGAGTTGAATGTGTTGATTTTCAATATGACATGGTAAGGAACCGATTTGACCTCATGACTTAAGCTATAACTTGAACTGAGTAATCAAATAATCTGATAATGAAACAATGTGCCAAGTATGTGCAAGAAAAGTTTGAATGTTCATACAATATGTGCCAATATAGAACATACCTCGTTGGTCCTACTAAGATAATCTTGGCTAGAAGTTTGGAAATGATCATAGGCCCTTGTTCAAATAAGTCCACTCAAGCCTAAATGATTCAACCAAAAGAAAGAAATGTTCCCTTTGATCCAAATGTTTGAGCCTAATGTATACCACTTCTTTCAATACACCTAACTCACCTTCCCTAAAATAATTGTCTTGGCCCTGGTCCCTCCTTGGACATGTGCACCATGACTTAGGCCAAAAGCCTAAGTTGAGGGTGGCTAATTCAAAAAGTTACCTTGATCTTGGCCCTGGTTTCACATCGGATATTTTGCACCTCAACTCATGAAAAATACATAAGTTGAAGGTGGCTATGAAAGAGGAAACCAAAAGAAATGGGTATGAATAGAGTTTGTGTAAAAGAAAGAAAAAAAAAGAGGTGACTTTGTGCAAAAGAAGCAATGAATGACAAAAAGTGTTGAAAGAAACAAAGAAAAATAAAGTGAAAGAAAAAAAGAAGAAAAGTGAAAAATAAGAGCTTTAAAGTCAAAAGTGACATCTGTGCGAAAGAGAGACAAGGGAAAGAGTAGAATAGTTAAAGATGTCAAGAATTGGTTGAGAAAAGAGGTAAAAGCTACCGTAATGTCAAGTAGGGCAGAAAGTCACTAAAAAGTATCCAAATGTACCCTACCTGACCTTGAGCCTACGTTACAAGCTAACAAAGTCCTATAGTGATCCTAGGAACTAGTTTGGAGTGTCTAAGCAGTGAAAATAAGGGCAAGCCTATGGTATTGATCACTAAATGTACTTGAAGACACTTCTGAGCGTGAGTGTTAAATGAATCCTAAAACTTGAAATTCATATCTATTGTGAGTGAAAAAAGGATTTCTTTTGAAGTGAGGGCACTAGTTACATTGTTAGAGAATTGATACTTTGGTGATTGTGAAAGGTATATGTTGTGATGTTTGTTGGTCAATCTATGTCATGTTTTGATTCGTATGAGTTAGCCTGTTGAGTCTAGATGAAACAATTTTCACTAATGTGATAGAAGTGAGTTAGAAATCTATGTGATTGCTTGAGTTTGGATGTCTGATTCTACATAAGTGTCTTTAGAGTTTTAGTGTGTCACTTGAGGACAAACAACAAGTTTAAGTTGAGGGTGCTGATATACCTCAAGTTTACGATTTTTTTGATGCATTTCACTTAGAAGTTGTGTCTGTGTAGGGCTATATTGTACTAGAAATAATGTTTTATGTATTATGTTTACAAGATATAGGCTTGGAGCCGGTTGATGAAGATTTGGAGCTGAAAATTGTAGAAGTACCCACCAACGAAGCCACACACAGACCGTAGGTCCATCTACGAGCTGAAGCTGGTCAGTCGTAAGTCCTGGTCCGGGAAGTTGAGTTCTAGTACTCAATCTACGGATTGCCAGGATAGACCGTAGACCAGTCCACGGACTGTGGGTGGAATATCAAGAAAGTGTGACAAGTGTGGAACCACGGAGCAAGACGACGGACCGTAGGTCGATCCACGGTCCATCCTGCACGTCTGTCATTAATGATCTAGGAGTGAAGGTTCCAGTACCTGATGAAAAGTTTCTAAGTGTTGAACCACGAAGGGTGACCTACGGACCGTAGGTCCTGTCGTCGACAAAAGCCGCATCCACACAACTTATTTCCTTATTTTGTTTCATTCTTCTTGAGGACTTGTTTTCTATAAATATGAGTTATAAACCTCCTTTTGGGGGGTTAGACATTATTGTAAACTCTTAGTTTTTGGGTTTTTTGGGAATTAACTTGCAAATTTTAGCAATTTGATTTCTGAATTTCATTTTATAAGATTTTCACTTTGAAATTCAATTGAAGATTTCGGGTTTCAGGTATTCTGATTGTAAGTTCATGAATTCTTTCTTCTTAAATATGAATTGTCAACTCTCAAGCATGAATATCTAAATCCATAACTAAGGTTGTGGGAACCATGAGCAATTAACAAAGTATGAATAATAATTAAGTAATTCTTGAATAGTGTTTAAGCATGTATTGTTAATTATTTCGCTTAGAAGTCTTTTTAATAGTTTCCAACGTTAGAACGCGTTTTGTTGCTACTTTCCAGACCAAGGAGGTAGTTAATCAGAAAAGAATTAACAACAGAGATTTAGTGGATGCTATCTAATAGTCTAATGTCAATTGGATTGAGGGTGAAAAGTAAGCCATAGATTGATTTGATGTCTAATCTGGGGTAAATGTAAGGGTTAGTAAAGCATACACCCATAGTCGGACCAAGGTGCGAGGTGAAATTCCCTACTTTGAGGACCAATGACTTAGGGATACCTAACTTACCAACTTTGCATGTAAAACACTAGGAAAGGATTATTATTATTAGGATTATTGCGGTAAGAGCTTGTGGAGAACACATATACCCTAGTTTTTCTCTCATATTGATAACTCAAAGTTTTAATCTTGCATACTTGTTACTTAATCAAGAATGTGTTACTTGCTTACACCCCCCCCCCCCTTTATTTACTTGTCTTGGAAATAGTTTGACTAAACGGATATAATAGTGAGTTATGTTTAAGTCTGAACCATATTCCTCGTGGGATCGACCCCAACCTACAAGTTGGGTTCTTTATTTGACAACGATCGCTTATACTTCAATAGGGAGGTGTAATTTGAGTGTATCAGGGCGGTGACCCTATTTGATTCAAGTATTGGAATAGATGCCTTTATTGAGACAAGTCTAGACCTGCGCTTTCCTTTATGAAAATTTTGGAATTCAAATGTGGTTTTACTCTTACTGTTCTAATTCTTTATGTTATGATATGCTAAGTGGCTTACATGAGGCCTTTTGGGATTTTTGTGCCTTGTTACATCTAGGGGTTACCCGGGGTCGTGACATTGTTAACTTTCTATCTATTAGGGAAAGCAAGAAGATAGTTGAAATTGGAGCCAACGAACTCTATTACTTCATGGGATGATCTAGCTTGAAATTTTTTTAAACGGTTCTTTCCATATGGAAAAACAGCCAAGCTTAGGAGCGAGCTACTAAGTTTTAAGCAGAAAGGAGAGGAGGATTTATACCAGGTGTGAGATAGATTCAAATCATTACTACTGAGGTGTCTACACCATCATCAAGCAAATGAAGTCTTGTTCCATCACTTCATTGAGGGTTTGGAACCAAGCACAATTTTTTTGCATGATTAAGTTGCAGGAGGACAAGCTTGGGAGAATAATTATGTTGAATTGTTCGCTTTGCTGAATAAAATCTCACAAGGAAATATTGAGTGAAATGGAGGAGGCGCAAGTCCTGTGGTGCGGAAGACTGCTGGGATGTTAGAAGTAGATGTAGTTATAGCTTTAACTACACAATTTACTGCGATGCAACACATGATGAATACCCATTTCAGCAATATGTCATTGGGACAACAACTTGCCCAAGTAAATGCGGTACAACAATCACAAACATTTTGCGAGGTATGTGGAAGTGGTGAACATATACATATTATTGTGGAGAAAACCGAGATGCCGGGAATTTCGTAGGTAATGCACAGCGGGGAGGGGGCCACCAAAACTATGGAAAAACTTATAATCCTAGTTGGCTAAACCATTCGAACATTTCATGGGGAAAAAAACCTAAATTAGGCAAAGGGCCAAAATCAATATCGACAGCAAGGTAATGGTAAAAATTATCAACAACAGGGCCAAAAATTTAATCAAAGTGGCTAGCAAGGAAACATGAGTAATAAGGAGAGAAGATCATGGTTGAGAAGGCTAGAGCAAGTGGAAATATGGATAAGATAGTTGCTGATTTGAGAAACAACCAATTGGAGACACAAAATTTAGAAAATCATTTGGGCAATTTTCTAGTTTGAAAACTCACGCCCTCTAGGGGGTTTATCAAGTAATACAAATCCTAACCCGAGGCAATTGAATGTTGTGGGTACCCTTAGTGGGCTGCAACTGGAGGAGTTGGCTCCGAATAAAGAGAAACAATGAAACGATGATAGGAGAAAAGAAAAGTAGTGAAAGTGGACAAGGTACGTTTGAGTAAATAGTACAACCCAAAGTGAAACCACCTCCACCATTTCCTCAAAAGTTCAAAAAGCAGAGCGAGAATGAATGATTTGGTAAGTTTCTTTTTCTTTTCAAACAAGCTTACATTAATTTGCCTCTTGTTGATGTTTTGCAGGGAATACCAAGGTATGAAAAATATGTGAAGAAGATTTTAGCGAACAAGAGGAGGCTAACAAAATATTAAACAGTGGCTGTTACTGAAGAGTGTTGTTCCACGATTGAAAATAGGTTGCCAACTAAGTTAATGGATCGGGAAAGTTTACGGTTTAGATCACTACAGGGCAAAGCATTCTTGTCCGAGGGTTGTGTGATATAGGTGCAAGAATTAATATTATGCCAATATCTCTGTACAAGAAATTGGGATCAAATATCCTGATGAGTCCAAGATTTGGACTCATTTAAGGCTTTGTTTATATAGATTTAGTATCCTCAAATGCTTATTTTGTGCTAATAACCGATGATTAATCCTTTATTTTCAAGAATATGCATTGAGAAACAAAGAAAGGACACTAACACGCAAAAAGGAACAAAAAAGGCTGAAGAAATAAAGATGGGCTAGCCTGAGGATCGACAAAAGCACTCGGTGTGTTGTCGAGTAGCTTATCAGATGGCCTACAGTTCTAGTGTGCAAAGCCCTGAAGGGAAGAACCAAGTTGGCGATGAAACGGAGCAATCGGTGGGTCACCGAGTAGTTCTCCGATGCAGTGATAGACCGCCCAAAGTTACAGACATTAAGGATGCTGAATGCCAAGGTAGAAGGGCAATGGAAGAGACAAAATGGCGGCTCGCCAAGTGGTTCGACAAGCCCGACTTACTTCGCCGAATGAGCTTTCGTAGCTTATTTTTGGCGACTATAAATACATTTTTGAACATTTAGTTTAGTATCTTGGATCATATAATTTTATCTATCTTTGAATCAAACAACCTGGAGACAGTTTTTCTCTAGTTTTTCCTTAGCTTTGAAGGATTGAAGAAATTCACTTTTGAGAAATTGGAAGTGGGTCTTTGAGAATCTTCAAATTGGAGCATTGTAAGGAATAAATCACTCTTACCTAGTTGATGGATAATCAATTTGGTAACGGTTTTTACCTTTTTATGATGTCTAGCTAAAACCCCAATATTTGGGGTGTGATTATGTGATTATGGGCTAATTTAGCTTATGGGTATTTCTAATTTTTAGTTTAAATGCTAATTAAAAGTGAGTTTAATCATTAATTGTAGTTTAATTTAAGAATTGTAGTTGCAAATGTAGTTCTATGTTTGTGTCCTTGTCTTTCTCGAGAGAGAAGTTTTAGAACTAAAATTATTGATTGATTGTTTATGGGTATTGGCTAAACTTGGGTTCAACTCGAGAGAGTGAATCCTGAACCCAATCCCACACATATAGCTTGAGAGAGTGAATGGATTAAGGTGTGGGCTGCTCTTATTTTACATGCTTGTTTATGTTCGAGAGAAATCACTTGATTCGGGATAAATTTTTTGAGAGAAAATTTACATCCACTATAGCCTAGCCTACTCACTAATATCAAGCTACTTTCTAATAGTTGCAATTACCCATATGTCTATAATAGCCTATAATCGATCACATCCCAAGAATTCGTCTCATTATTGTAAATTCTTATTGGTTGTGACTATTTGTAGTTGATAAGCAAAACCAAAACCCCTGATTTGACATTCGTGTCACCCCTTAATTTGAATGATATCCTTATTCGATAATTTTTATTCCTATGACTAATTTGACCACATTTATACTTTCCAATTGAATCTTAAACATATACCGCTCCTTGTGGGATTCGACTCCAACTAATCTAGTTGGGTTTTATACTGATTTACGATCATTGAACACCTAGAATTGGATGAGGTGTGCTTGAAACGTTAAATTAAAATGGCACCGCTGCCCGGAAGTGGTGTTGTTTTAAATTCTTTTGGTGAAGTTGAATTGTATTCTCGTTAGTTATAGTTGAATCTTCTTAGTTTTAGTTTTAGTTTTTGTGTTGCTTGTTAAAACAGAGGAAATAAGTGTCAACGGAAGCAATGGTAGCCAAAAGGGACACCAAGATGACATCGGGAATCTTAATGATGTCAATGAACTGAATGTCAATGATCCAAATCTAGTGGGTGGAGTTGGTGCCATTCGTTTGCCTCCAACTGAAGGGAACGTTGTGTTCCACATCACAAGCACTATGTTGCAGCTCTTAAAACTGAAGGGTTTGTTTGGTGGGTTGGCTCATGAGTATCCCCATGAGCATATAAGGAACTGTATCGATGTTTGTGTACCGTTCTCGTTTAAGAACATATCTCAAGAATCGGTCTGGTTGAGGTTGTTCCCATTTTCTATAATGGGAGAAAAATGTAAGTGGTTGGCTGAGTTGCCAAGAGATTCTATCACTTCGTGGGAAAAGCTTGTCACCGCATTCCAAATACGATTTTTCCCTCCTAAAAAGATGATGACACTTAGGGACAGTATCAGAAGCTTCATATGTTTGGAGGGTGAGCCAATTGATGAGACTTGGCTAAGATTTAAGAAGTTGGTGCTGCAATCCCCAAATCATGGATTCCCCAATAATGTTCAGCTACAGTACTTTTACAGAAGCCTTGATTCGATGAGCAAGAAAGTGGCTGATCAACTTTCTCCGGGAGGTTTAATGCAACAACCTTATGTAATAGCAACTCAACTCCTTAACGGCATGACCAAGATAAATCGAGCATGGTACACTCGCGAAGAACAGGCTTCCCTCTCACTTTTAAAATTACAAAGGAGCAGCTTCAGAAAGATCAAGAGAGGGACTAAAACTTGGCGAAGATGATGACCCAACTTGACATTTTAGCCAAAAATGTCATGGGTGCTGGTGATAGGAGTATAAATGTTGTAGGTGTTGGTTGTGTAAACCCCCATGACGCCAAGTTTGAAGCGTTGTACAATGAGGAAGTGAACTTCCTAGCCAACCAAGGAGAAGGTTATCGTGCAAACTACCAAAGGCCGGGTGGTAACCAAGGTTGGAATAGAGATGAGGGCTGGAGAGACTGTGATAGGGAGTAGCGTGATCTTAACGCCACGTGGAAGGAAAGAGATGGGGAGAAGGATAGGTATGTTCCTGCCCACGAGCATCAAAAGCCCAATGATTCTGAGGGTGGCCGGACTGAAGATATGCTCTCACATATTATCAACAAGGTTGAAGGGTCTGATAAGGTTTTAAAGGAAATGAAAGAAGATGTATCGACTCTCAACCAGACGGTGACCTCTCATTCCGTCTCTACCAAATAGTTGGAGACCCAAACGAGTCAGAGTTCTTCCAATCTTAACCCCAGATAACAAGGGGGTTGCCTAGTGATACTATGGCAAAGACCAAGAATGAAGCTTGATTATGTACTTACGTCGTGCCACGATGTTAACTAAGGCGCTTCTTGGGAGGCCACCCAAGTTTTAATTGCTTTATGTTTGTTTTTGGAATAACGGGTGTTGATTCTGCAGGTGGAAAAGTTAAATGTGTTTGAAAAAGTGCAGGTTGGCGAGCCAAAATTTGAGTTGGCGACTCGCCGAAGAGGTCAACGAGCCCGACTTGGACCGCCGTTGGACTCAAGAAAATATAAGGATAGAGTTTGTAAAACTTGGCTAGCCCATGGATGAGTCGGCGACTCGCCGAACAGGTCAGCGAGCTCGACTTTGTCCGCCGTTTGGACCCCCAAATTAACTGAAGGCCCTATAAAACTCAGTGAGGTAAGTACCCACTTGGCGACACACCGAGTGGTTCGGCGAGGTCGACTAACATCACCGAAGGGCCGCAAATTAAACGGTTTTAAAAGGTCAAAGCTTTAAACTTTCAAACTCTTTCATATTCCCTCATTTTTACTTCATACAATCACACCCACACTTTGGATTTTCTTGATTTTTGCATTTTTATAACTTTTTTCTCGTTGATCTCGTGCTCGGAGTTGGAATTCATTGCCACCTAGCTTTACAAATTTGTATTTCGGCTAAAAGGTTGGTTTTCCGAACCCCAAACTGTTAAATAACGATTAAATTCAAATGCAATTGTGTAAATCTTATTGACGTGTTTTGGGCCTCTCTGAAATAATAAATTGTGTGCTAGTTTGCCTTTTGTATTCTCATAATTGTGCTACATTGCCTAATTGGTTGATTTCTCGAATTTTGTGCTTTAAAATTGATCATAAATTGTTGGGTTGCGATATTGTGTTGTTGGTTCTAGTGGTGTGAAGTCTGAGTAACCCAAATTGTGCTAATTGATGTGCTTTACCCAATAGTGAAGCATTTGATGTCATACTTAAGGGAAAAAGTTGTCAAATAGCCAAATTTGGCCAAATCGAGGGAAGTCTGAGTAACCCGGTGGCATGGGTCTAATGCGTCTGGGCTTAATTGATTAAGTGTGTTGTTTGATTTGGTTTTCAGGGGCTACATGCTTGATTTAGGGAAATGGGGTGAAAATTGGCACGTTGGGCAGTTACGCGAGCTAGGTCGAGCTTGCCGAACCACTCGGTGGTTTGCCAAAGTCCCCCTTTATCTCCCTTAATTTCATGTTTTGATTGAGTTTGAGTCTATAAATTTTAGCGGGAAGTCTGAGCTCGCCGAGTTCACTCGGCGACTCGCCAAAACTCTCCCTTGATCGCCCTTTCTGCGCCCCTAACCCTTAAAACATGCTGTAACTTTCGGCGAGCTAGTCTAAGCTAATAAAATGATGTCGATGATTCGCCGAACGACCCTGCCTATCGCCGACTTGTTGTTTTTCTGGGTCCTTTCGGCAAGCTCGATCTGGCTCGCCTAAGTGACTCGGTGACTCGCTGACCGGTTTGGTGAGTCTTTCTGCAGCCTGTTTTATGCATTTTTCTAAAAAAAATTCTAACCAATTTTGGTGTGTTTTGCAGATATGGCTAGGACCAACCTGGACGATAGTGGTATGTCACCCCACAAAAGAGCACGGGGCATTGTTATTAATGAGGGAGCAGTTGCTCCCTCTAAAAAGGGAAAACAAGTACCTCCAAAAAAAGTTAAAGGCAAGGGCAAAGCGGCCACATCTGAGATAACGGAGCACAACTCTAGCAGCGAAGGAGAATCCTTTAATTCCTAGGCTGCATTCTCTGAGCCTGAGGATGACCATCCTCTTCAATCCCGGCGAGCTGAGATTTGTTCTAGAGTTCGTCAAGGTCCATCTATGACCCCGGAGTCTACCTCCTCTGTTGTTGATACAGCGCCAGCTCCAGCACAAATGGTGGTTCTAGCGCCATCAGTTCAGGGGTCCTCCTCCCCGGCTACTCAACATGCTAAAGGCTGAGGGATTGAGGACAATTGTTGAGGAGAAGCGACTGTTTACAGATGGTGTAATGGACAGGTACCTCAATGTGTGGGACACTTTACGGTTCCATAGGTTTGAGCAGTTCACCAGACCCCATGGACCCTACATTTCTACATGGGTCCGAGAGTTCTACATGGCGTACGGTGACCTAGTACCTAAGGGAAAGAAGAAGGCCAGTGTTGTAATACCTCGGAAACTAGTATGGCTAACTAAAGAATTCTAAAGCTTTGTGTTAGAGTTTTGGAGTTTGATATGAGGGTCAAAATCATAAAAATAATATCCCGTACTTAGAATGAGGGTTTTAGGGTTAGGGCGTCAAGGTACGACCCCCCAAGGACCAACCAAGGGGTCCTTGAGGAGGACCCCAAAACAGCCCAAAAGCTGTCCAAAACAGCAGCCTCCCACGAAAGGCATCCACGATCCATGGATGGACCCACGCCCTGTGGGAAAGAGTCGTGGGTCAAGGCTTGACCTTCCCTGCAACTTTCAAGCTCCACTTCCCCACCTATGAAGTGCAGTATGATCCGTAGACCCACCCACGGTCTGTGGGTGGGGTTTCGTGGGTGGAGGTAGATTTTAGTTTTTAGTTTTTACGTTAGGGGCCTGGGGGTTAATTGGTAATTAGTTAGGGGTTAAGTGAGGTCGGTTAGTTACTTATTAAACCAGCTATATAAACCTAATAGACCCCTAATTAAGTCATTCCAAATCATTCTCTCAACTCACCAAAAAGAAACCAAAAAGTCTCTCTCTAGAAGTGAAAAAGAAGAAGAAGAATGAGAAGAGGAATAGGGAAGATTTCTTCCATTGATGCAAGCTTGGTGAAGGCTTTGAATCAAGGTATTTTATCTTATTCATCTATGTGTTCTTCCACCCATAGAACCCCCTAGGTTTCACCCAATTGTGAAGACAAAACCCAATTCTAGTTAGGGTTTCTTCCTACATTGTGGGTAGTGTTGAAGTATGACTCCAATCAAGTGGATAATTCTTAATTATGATTTATTTAGAATTGAATTGTGATATTATCATGAATTCATGTGATTTCCATGGTTAACCCTAGCCTAATTGATGAATTTTATATTTTGTTGTTTTTTGCCATGAAAGGTGAAATTGAGGATTCATAGTTGGCCTTCTAAAATCAATGTCATGTGTAGTAATTGTTCAAGATTAGGAACATATATACATGAATTGAACTAGAATTTATTATATGAGATGGATCTTGACTTGTAAAGCTTGAAGTTAAATCTTTATGATGAATTATCACTAGAATCACCTCGTAATGAAGAATGTGATTAGAATACCTTGAAATCTAGGTATGAATGTTGATTGTAGAAGTAAAGCTTTGAGAATAGGCCATGTAGACATGAATGTTGATCACTAGGGCTTGAGAGTAAAGCTAATATGATTAACTATAGAAGCTAAGGCATTGAGAGTAAAATCTACATATGAATAGAAGGCTAATGAATGGAATTGTGATGAAAGATCCTTATCTACCTAATTCACCTTATGAATAATAAATGGTAGGAAGTGATAGAATCACTTGAGTCATGATGATATCCATGTCTAATGTAGAATTCTAGATATGATATTAGGCATAAATATGAACCAAACATAAAAATGAGTTCTCACATAGTAATGGTTCTAGGGTTGAAGGGATTTTCTCAACTAATTGAACCTAAGGCTATAGAGCCTTCATACCTAGGTCATGGATGGTGATAGTTTCTCATGCATGGTCTAAAATAGGTATTTTAATGAATTAGCATGGATTGGTTGTCAAGGACATCTTTCCATAAAACTTGAGTCGGAGTAGAGACTTAATAATTATCTTGTGGGATTTAAGCCTAGCACCAAGTGGATATTGAAATGAGATGGAGGTTCCCACCTAGTTGATTTTGGGGATCCAACATAGGAACGCTCATCTAGAAGAGTCCGAATTTCCCAAAGTATGTCTCATGAGATGGAAGCCTTCACCTAGTGAAGTTTTGGGTTTCTAGTAGCAATCTTCGTATCCCATAACTATGTGCCCCGTAGGAAAGTTAGCTAGTGGATCCAACTAATCTAACAAACCAGTTCTACCTTAGGCAAGTGGACCAACCCTTGACGGTGTAGGTTACACCGGGAGAGATCATGTGATAGCTCATATGCTCTTATGTCGGTTAAGGCTATATCCCAACGACAACAATATTAGTAATGAACTAAGATTATGCTTAATGTAGCATCTCCTAGAGTTCAAACCTAATGGACTAAGATTATGCTTAAAGAAGCATCTCCTAGAGTCCAACACAACTTAATGAACTAAGAGTATGCTTGAATAAGCATCTCCTAGGGTTCAACCTTAATGAACTAAGATTATGCTTTAAGAAGCATCTCCTAGAGTTGAAACTCGATGAATTAAGATGTACCTAGTGTAATATCTCCTAGAATTCAAACTTAATGGACTAAGATTATGCTTAAGGAAGCATCTCCTCGAGTCCAAGATAATAAATGAACTAAGATGTGCTTGAAGTAGCATCTCCTAGGATTCAAACTTAATGAACTAAAACTATGCTTGTGGAAGCATCTCTTAGAGTTCAAAAGCATTAATGGACTTAGACATGCTTAGGGAAGTATCTCATAGGGTCTATCTTAATAGTGAACCTAGACATGCTTAAAGAAGTATCTCATAGGATTACCTTAATAATGAACTAAGATGTGCTTAAGGAAGTACCTCATAGAGTTCTAAGGTTTAAAGGAAGGGACTAGTTTCCAACTAAGAAGTATGAGTATGAGGACCTCAAAGTGGTACTTAGTATGAATGGTATTATGGGATGCCCTTCATGAATTGCACAAATATGACTTAAGGTTATTCAAGAAAGTGTTCTCTTATATGATGCATGCTTAGATAGGATTGTGCTAGAGTTGCCTTCCTTGTTAGTATTGATTAAATGTGAGAGATTCCCTTGGTTATGAAGTAAGCTAAGAATGAGACCAAATGAATGGTGAGTATACATATTGTAACTTCAAGGTTATGCTTAGTGTGGATGGTATTATGGGATGCTATTCATGCATTGCACAAGTATGCCTTGAGGTTACTAAGGAGTATAGTGCTATTATGATATGAAAGCCTAGGTCTTGAATATGCATATGGACTATGATTAAGATGACTAAAAAGGGGTACTTAGCTTGGATGGTATTATGAGATGCTATTCATGCATTACATAAGTATGATTTGAGGTTACTTGAGAATGGTCTTATTATGATGTAAATGACTAAGATTGGAATAATTCTTATATCATTCTTATGTTGGAGACTTTGCTTATTATTATGATATTGTCTCTTATGCTTACAATTGAAGTTTCATGAAGTGTTTCATATGATTTTGGATTATGTCTTATATTGACTAACCCTTATCTTATGCTCTTATGATTATGCTAGCTAACATATTTAGTACATTTTGTACTAATGCATACTTTGTCTACATTCTAACCAAATGTAGGGTTTGGAGACTTGAGTTCTATTCTTGGAGATAGGTTTCTAAGGAACAAAGGAGTTGAAGATTTGGTGAGTCCTCATAGCTTCGAGGAAGAACCCACTAATTTTCTTCCTGTCTTTATTTTTATGTTTTGAGGCTATTGTATGGGTTGTGTCCCAAGAGTTTTACTCAAAGTTGTATTAGATGGTTTGAGACAAAGTTTAGAAAAGACTTCCACTTGCTTTTATGAAAAGACTTTGATTGTATGGATAAAAGTTTTTAAATTTTCTGATCTTTTCTATTATCTTATGTTGTGATATGCTATGGTCTTGTAGGAGACCCCTTCGGGGTCAAGTACGCCATGTTATATCTAGGGTGTACCTCTGGGTCGTGACAAGTGCCTTCAGGCCAGTAGAGTCTGTCATGGTCCGAGGGACAGTAGTGAGATGCAGTGGAGAGTATATCAACGATGTACTTGATAGAGGGACAAGTTTTGCCTACCCAAGTTTGACTACCACTACAACACCTCTGGATGACCTAAAAGGGTTGCTTGATCCTCTCATTTCCGACACCACCCCGAGGTGGATTGAGGTAGGAGCACCTATTGAGAAGAGGGACTTGAACATTGTTGCTCAGTATTGGTTCGGATTCATAAGCAGCTCCATTATACCCTTATAGAATGAGTCCATTCTTCACCATCCAAAGGCGACTTGTCTTGGGTCAATCATAGCCCAAAGGAGGATTGACTTGGGACTCATTAGTGAGCAGGAGATGTCCATGAGGGCCAAGCAGTGCTAGACGTCCCTTACTATCCCAGTACTGATCACAGAGCTACGTTGGAATGATGGAGTTCCTCGTGACGAAAAGAGGGACATATAAGTCACTCCTACATCTTTCATTGATATTTGGTGCATAGAGGTCAAGTACACTCGGGATGAGGCAGATAGGAGGAGAGCGGCTCTGGTAGATGCATCCCCGAAGGTTGATGTTGAGTCTATACTTGTAGAGGCATCTTTGCCTACTCCGACCTCTAGGCCTTCAAGTAGACCCGCTTCTATTTCTTCTCAGGTTGCTGGTTCTTCTATTGCTTCCCAGCCCACCAGAATTGCTCAGGCCATGATCTTGAAGATGGGAAACCTAGCCCATTCTGTCGATGTGCGAGCTACCCGGCTAGAGGCCGAGGTGCCTTGGATGATTAAGCGAGCCATCTTAGCTGCATTGACACCCCTCCGGACGTCAATTGATGATCTCACAGTGAGAGTAGTGGTATGTGAGAGAGGACAAGGGGTTACTTCAGAGGTGACGACTTTGAAAGCCGAGGTTTTAAATTTGAGAACGGATATGGACTATCTGAAGTCCACAGACTTCACTTCCCTCTTTGAGTCAGCTGAGGATCGAGATGCTCCAGCCAGTTTTGAGATGCCTCCGGCCACCACCGAAGATGTGCATATGGATGATATGGCAGCTGACGAGTAATAAGAGGAGATGGATGAGGAGCAACTGGATGCTCAGGAGGCGACCATCTATAGAGATCTACCGGATTTAGAGGAGACGATTATACAATCGGTCATTCAGACATCGCTGACAAAGACGTCCATGGCAGGCTCTATTAGAGCCAGTATTACTATTACACCGGGGACTGATGTCCAGGATCAGAGTGTTGCACAGGGCACTAATGCCCCGATAGATGGAGCGACTGTGTAGACAAGACCTTTTTTTACCTCTCTCTCTGTCGTTCTTTATTGACTCTTGATTGCTTTTGTTGCATTTGAGGACAACTGCCTTTTTATCTGTGGTGGGGTGAGGTATTTCCATACCTACCTCTTGTGACTATATTTTGTATATATTGGGTTTTTCTGTTTTGAATTATGTGTTGATATTGTATTGTGGATGTTTGAGCTTATGGCTCCTTGTTATGAATGAAAATAGTTTTTGACCCGTCCCAAAAAAATTTCCACCTCTTGTTGTAAGGGAATGTGGTTGTTCTTCTGCAAATTTGAGTATCGCTTACGATAAATACCGATGACCTGAATAGTGCTCTTAATAGAACAAAAATTAATTTGCGGCTACGATGAGGCCAAATGAGGTTGCATAGAAAATATGTGGACTTTTTGCATCTCGTTATGACTAGCCGGTTATCGAATGGAGTCTATTGTGATGAACATTGCACACTAGCAAAAGTGTGGAGTGTCGTTTGATATTGGTGTCAATGCCTTGTATAATGATCTTACCGTGAACCTTGTGTGATAACACCTAGAATTTTCCCCGTTGGTCCGGTTGCCTAAGTGATGCTAGCTCCTGAAATTATCTTAGGCAACAATTTTGAAGAGTGAAATAATTTGACAATATACCTCTTTTGTGGCCAACCTTGTGAGATGTGTGAACCTTACTTGAACCCCCTTTGAGCCTTATCCTTTTCTCGGAAGAAACTTGAGCAATTGAGACCCCTATTTATCCATTCATCCATAATCCTCATAAAGTGTGGTTTGTGTGAATAGCAAACTTAGGTCAAAAGCCTAAGTTGGGGGTCTGGTGAAAAGAGAAGGTAAATCAAGAAGTGTGAAGAAGTCCCCTTGATCCAAGGTCTTGAGAAAGATGGAACCCCTCCATAATAAAAAAAGAGAAAGAAAAGAAGAAAGCAAAAGAAAAAGAATGAAAAAGTTGTGAAATAAAGCGGTGAAAGTTGCAAAAGAAATGGGGTGTCCGGTATTCCATTGGAATAGAATAATGGGGTGAATTTTGAGCATGATTTAAATGTTGAAGGATAGGAAGAAATTGATATTCAGACCACATTTCATGAGGGTAGCAACCACTGAGCCTAAATTACCATACCTTTACACTCATTACAAGCCTTGAAAAGACCTTTTTTTTATCTTGAGTGAGCTGAAACGAGTGTTGATTGGAAAATAAGGGCAAACCTATGGGTGAAGTTATGCATGTGTTCATCTTTGTGAGTGTGAGAGTCGTATGTGATTTTGGAGCTATAAATTGTTGAAGACTTGTGTGTGAATATGAAATAATCTTTGTTGTGAGGGCATTTGAGTACCTTGTTGAGCTTGAACTTGCATTTGAAGCAAGTATTGTGAACTTCAACATCTTTGATAATAGTGAGTCACAACTTTAATCATTGAGTCCACAATTGATCCTTGCATGAGTAAGTTGAGTCTTGTTGTGTGCATTGATGATTGAGTCTTTTGTAGCACTGTTTAAGGAATCCTTTTTGAATTGCTGAACTTGAGTTTTACTTGAGGACAAGCAAAAGTTTTATGTTGGGGGTGTTGATGAGTCTGAGATTTGGACTCATTTAGGGCTTTGTTTATATAGATTTAGTGTCCTCAAATGCTTATTTTGTGCCAATAACTGATGATTAATCCTTTAATTTTTGGAATATGGATTGAGGAACAAAGCAAAGACACTAACACGTAAAAAGGAACAAAACAGGCTGGAAAAAAAAGATGGGTGAGCCTGAGGATCGCCAAGAGCACTCGGCGTGTCGACGAGTGGCTCATCAGACCGCCTAAAGTTCGAGTGTGCCAAGCCCTAAAGGGAAGAACCAAGTTGACTATGAAAAGGAGCATTCAACGGATCGCCGAGTAGTTTCGTGATGCAGTGATAGATCACTCAAAGTTACAGACCTTGAGGATGTTGAATGCTAAGGCAGAAGGGCAATGGAAAAGACCAAAGGGTGGCTCGCCAAATGGTTCGGCGAGCCCGACTTACTTCGCCGAATGAGCTTTCGTAGCTTATTTTTGGTGACTATAAATACATTTTTGAACATTTAGTTTAGTATCTTGGATCACATATTTTTATCTATCTTTGAATCAAACAACCTGGAGACAGTTTTTCTCTAGTTTTTCCTTAGCTTTGAAGGATTGAAGAAATTCACTTTTGAGAAATTGGAAGTGGGTCTTTGAGAATCTTCAAATTGGAGCATTGTAAGGACAAAATCACTCTTACCCAGTTGATGGATAATCAATTTGGTAACGGTTTTTACCTTTTTATGATGTCTAGCTAAAACCCCAATTCTTGGGGTGTGATTATGTGATTATGGGCCAATTTAGATTATGGGTATTGCTAATTGTTATTTTTAATGTTAATTAAAAGTGAGTTTAATCATTAATTGTGGTTTACTTAATAATTGTAGTTGCAAATGCAGTTCTTTGTTTATGTTCTTGGCTTGCTCGAGAGAGAGAGCTCTTAGAACTAAAATTATTGATTGATGATTTGTGGGTATTGGGTTGACCTGGGTTCAGCTCGAGAGAGTGAATCCTAAACCCACTCCCACACATTCAGCTCGAGAGAGTGAATGGATTAAGGTGTGGGCTGCTCTTATTTTGCATACTTGTTAATGTTCGAGAGAAACCACTTGATTCAGGGTAACTTGTTTGAGAGAAAATTTATGTCCACTATAGCCTAGCCTATTGACTAATATCTAGCTATTTTCTAATAGTTGCAATTACCCATATGTCTATATTAGCATGTAATCGATCACATCCCAAGAATCCATCTTATTATTGTAAATTCTTATTGTTTGTAACTGTTTATAGTTGATAAGCAAAACCAAAGCCCCCTATTTGACATTCGTGTCACCCCTTAATTTGAATGATGTCTTTATTCGATAATTTTTATTCCTATGAATGATTTGACCACATTTATACTTCCCAATTGAATCTTAAACATTGGATGAAGTGTTTATCGTTGGGTTTATTACTGATTTATCGTTGAACACCTAAATTTGGATGAAGTGTGCTTGAAACATTAAATCATAGCCCTAATCCCATTACCATTATACTACAGTTGGTAGATCGATCACTAGCTAGGCCAGAAGGTGTTTGGAAGATATTTTGGGTCAAGTGGGATCAATGATATTATCAGTTGATTTCATTGTGTTAAATTTTGTGCCTGACCTTGAGGTGATATTCATTCTTGGGAGACCATTTTTGGCCACTGGGTGAGCCATGATAGATGTAATTGCATGTCAGTGAACAATGAGGGCTCACAATAAACTTGTGGTCTTTGACGTGTACCGAGCACTGAAATTGTTGGTTGGGTATAAAGAGTTGTCGGTTGTAACAGTGATAGATCTTCTTTTATAATCTCATTACATTGCATCAAAATATCCATTAGAGAGAGTGTTGATGGGCCATGAAATCTATAATGATGCTGAGGCATATGAATTAGTACCGTTTTTGGATGTGTCTAGTGTGGGAATATCAAAAGACAACTGGGAACCTTTGAATAGGGTGTTAGGTCCTCCACCCAAGCCATCAATTGAAGAAGCACCCAAGCTAGAGCTAAAAGCACCTCCATCACATCTGAGGTATGTATTTTTAGATATGATAAAACCTTACATGTGATTCTTTCTATAGATTTGTATGAATTACAAGTTGAAAACGTCTTTAACCATTCTGAAAAGGAGGAAAAGTGCCATTGGTTGGCATATGTCCAATATACACGGGATCAACATGACACTTTGCATACATAAAATATATATAGAGGAAAGACATAAGTAAAGTTTATAGCACCAACATCACCTGAATCTTGTCATGAAAGATGTAGTGCGTAAAGAGGGAATAAAGTGGTTAGATGTAGGGATGGTATACCCAATATCATACAGCAACTGGGTAAGGCCGATACAATGTGTGCCTAAGAAAGGTGGCTTGACTATGGTAGCCAACGACATGAATAAACTGATCACCACTAGGACAGTCAGTGGATGCTGAGTTTGCATGGATTATCGTAAGCTAAATGAGGCCACCAAAAAAGATAACTACCTAGTTCCCTTCATTGATCAGATGTTAGATAAGTTAACAGGACAAAAATATTATTGTTTTCTAGATGGATACTCGGGCTATGACTAGATTGTGATTGCACCGGAGGACCAAGAGAAGACCACCTTCACTTGTCCATATGACACATATGCTTTTAAGTGTATGCCTTTTGAACTTTGTAATGCACCATCCACATTTCAGAGATACATGATGGAAATCTTTCACAATGCGGTGGAGGATTTTGTTGAAGTGTTCATGGATGAGTTCTCGGTATTCAGTGAGTGTTTTAATCTATGTTTGTGAAATCTTGATAAGGTCGTTGCTCGATGTGAGGAAACAAATCTTGTGTTGAATTGGGAGAAGTGTCATTTCCTAGTTCAAGCAAGCACTGTGCTGGGTCATAAAGTCTCGAAGAGTGGGTTGGAAGTTGTTAGAGACAAGGTAGAGGTAATTGAAAATTTTCCACCTCCGATCTAAGTACAAGGTGTTTGAAGTTTCCTTTTGCAAGCTAGAGGAGGTTAATCAAGGATTTCTCCAAGAACACTAGACCTATGTGTAGTCTGTTAGAGAAGGAGGTGAAATTTGTATTTGATGAAAGTTATGTCAGAGCCTTTGAGTTGCTGAAGAAGAATCTAATTGAAGATCCTATGTTAATTGCTCCTACTCGGGACTTACCTTTTAAGCTAATGTGTGATGCAGGTGATATAGAAGTTGGTGCGGTGTTGGGCTAGATAAAAGAGAAAGTGGTTCACTCTATTTATTATGCCACCAAGATCCTCGACATTACACAATCATAGAGAAGGAGATGCTTTCTTTAGTATTTGCCTTCGATAAGTTCAGATCATACTTGGTAGGTACTAAAGTTTGTGTTTACACTGAGCATGCTACAATCAGGTACCTATTAAACAAGAAGGATACAAAACCAACACTTATTAGATAGTCCAATGTGCAATAGTTACTTCATATTCTGCTTTAACTCAAATCTATCACCAGCAGGTGTCTTCTAATACTTGATGTACCATTATTTGTGTGTTGGATTGCCACATCATGGACTATCATCTCTGCCATTGCTACATGTGCTTCTGGTTCAATTACAACTAGAGGGATAGTGTACGTAAAAAGCACTTGCCTTCTCTGGTTGTGAAAGATTATTTCCAATTCAATGAATGGTTATATAAGCTCCTTATCACCTTCTAGCTTGACATCCGGAAACAACCTACAATAAAGGACAACTAAGATCAAGTAGTCAACATTTGAACAATAAACTTACAGACTAGATAAAACAAATAATTCATAATTCTAAGAGTCTCCGGCAACAGTGCCAAAAACTTGTTGCATCGAAATGCACACTACACTTTATGCAGTCATGCAAGTAATAAAGTAGCCCATTTTAAGAGTCGAATGTCATACTCACAGAGACATAATATTAGATAATATCCAATTTTTCCAATAGCTGTAATTTAAAGCAAGTGTGTGACGAAACATGATTGATTATTTATAATTGAGCAATTTTTTCAAATGTAAACTAAATTATCAAATACTGATTCAATTTTAGATGAAGTTTAAACCATGACTTAGGAAACTCTGGGGTTGAAGCCTACTTAGAAGTAATGCATAGTATCTTCTATTATGGACTTCAATTGGTTATCAAAACTACTAATTTGCAAGGTTAAATGTATGATGATGGTCTCCCGACCTGTAATTGACTACTGCAATTGAAAGTATAACTACATTATTGAACGGGGATAGACTGAACCAATTGTCGAGGTCTCTCAACCTCTAATTGCCTACTGCAATTGAAAGACTAACTACATCATTGAATAGGGATAGACTGAACCAATTCTCAAGCATTACTATTTTAACTTGTTTTGTAAACAAGCAAGATTTCTAGGTACATCCCTATCTTAGATACAAATCAACCCTAGTTTCTAGATAAGTCATGCTCCTTTTGACCCATGCTCTATCCTCATATTCCTCTCCTGAGGTCAATTTGGACAATAAGTTTGTATCAATGGTGGCCAGTCATGACATAATAAATCAAGAACAAAAGAGCAATTTATACAATAACCAATATCAATCCATAAAGTTCAGTATTGCACAATCATTCGTAGCCACAACCATAGAATAAGGGATTTTAGCTACTCATAATTTGATTCTCAATCTCTAAATGTTTAAAAATCATAAAAGAATTCAATAGATGTAAAGAGTATAAATGAACCCTAAAATTGAAGTACAAATTTGTCCAAGTCGTCGTTCTCCAAAAACTAGAAAAAGAATGATTAAAATAATAAAAACCAAATCTACTTATAGTTTGGGAAAATTCAGCCAAAAATTGGCTTGTAGGTATGTGACGCAGGGTCAAAACAGACCTTCATTGCTTCCTAAAGTCATCCTCTCCAGGACGCGGAGAAGATACACAGTCCTCTCTCTCTCACCAGCTTTCGATACAAATAATTAATTCCCTCTCAGTGACACAGAGAGGATATAGAGCAAGGTTGTTTTCATTTTGAACTTCTTTTAGATCCTTTGATACTTGTCCTTTATGCTTTTGTGATCAAACCCAACTTCGCTTCACGTACTGCCATTTTTGTGCCTTTTTCTCTTGCTTCTCAACCTACAACCGCTAATCACATTGTTTAATCACAATGCAGTAATACGAACTAAACATTATCACTATAATGGGAATTTATCCTCAAACTTAGCTAAACTATGGGTTTTATTTGGCTTCTAGGCATATAAATATGTCCAAGATCCTTGCCGATGACCCTTTCCTTTAGTAGTAAGCATCGAGCAATCTATCATCTTGTGAACACTCTTTCCACAACTAAAGCAACTATATGTACCTGTAATCATTTTCTTGGGTGATTCTTACCACGCTTTTGGCAAGAAGGAGTAGAAGGTCAATTACCACCACCTCATTGAGGCTTAGTGTTAGACACCCTATCTTTATTTAACTTAGGAGCCGAAACATTAGAAGAACCTGAATAGGAAGACCTTTGCTAGAATTTAGAAAGACCGTGTCCACCTGACTTAGAATGAGAAAAGTCACCATCACCGGTCCTTGCCCTCTTGGACTCCCTAGACTTCTTTAGATTTTCCTCTTTAATTTGTTTGACATGTGTCATCAAATGAGAGATAGCTATCTATTTAAATCAAAATGGTGGTACGACATTCTTTAACCACCATTTCGAACATACCCAACAAAAACTTATGCATTATTGCCCTAGAGTCGGCAACCAGAGTCTCAGCATACTTAGCAAATTGAGTAACCTTCAAAGCATACTCTATCACACTCATATTTCCTTGACGAAGGTTAATGAACTCAAGCACCTTTGCTTTACTCATATAAACGATCAAGAAAGGCCCCTTTGAACTTCTCCCAATCAAGAGGACCCATCTCAATAGCCCTCTCTTCCTTCCATTATTTGAATAAAACTTAAGCAACACCTTTAAGTTGATAAGCGCGTAACTCTGCCTTTTCCACGGGTGATACTCTAAAAATTTCAACTATCTTATACACCTCATAAATGAACTCTTGAGGATCCTCATCAACTTTCGACCCATGTAAGTCTAGGGGATTCATCCTAGTGAAGTCGCTTACCCTTATCACCACCATATCCATATTTGGTTTCATGGAAACAACAACTTCTCTATTAGCTTGGGCCTTCATAGCTTGAGCAAATACTTGGAAAATGGCTCAAAATTTGGCATGAGTCACTTTCTCGGCTAAAGGGTAAACTGGGGCTTAAGGAACCTCAGGCTCCATATTGTCGCCTGCATTCCTTCTCACATAAGCTCTTCGGGGAGCCATATCCCGAAAAGTATTGAATAAGAATTAGGAGAAGAAGTATTATAGAGATAAACTCTATGGCACTACTTTAGAGTAGTGAAAAAGTGCAGTTTTCTAAACGCTTTGTAGACCCTATTCATAAATGTGGCGCGGTTCACACTTATGAACAAAATTCTACTTGTCGTTGCTTGTCAAACATCCAAGGACCTTTTCTAAAACTTTGTGCTCTGAATATCAAGTTTCTCATGACCCAAAGCACACCCTAGATGTGACTTGTCTTGTAAGATCCCCGAGAGGACCTAAACAAGCCACTTGACATGCATATATAATAGAAAATATAAAATTTAAGTAGAAAGTCCCATATCTAATAGAGTTTAACATAAAAGCGGAAGTTTAATCATATGTCCGGACAAGCCAATCGAATAGATCGAAAGAGTGGTTAGGAAATAACCCATACACCATGTACAATGTCTAAAAACTAAAGACATAAGAAAACATAGTAATGGTGACATGGTCCTCGAACATGACGACTCACCAAGTCTTCGAGTGATCAAGAAATCACAAAGCCATGAGCGTGAGGAGAAAGATCATCGGACCCTACATTATTAAAGAATGTAGGCACACGTATGCATCAGTATATGAAATGTACTTAGTATGAGAGAAATGAAAAAAATATATAAACATGATCATATGATGACATTTAAGCAATATATGCATGAGCAAGCTAAAACATTGTAAAGCCTTTTAAGATAAATCATAAATCGTGACCATGGTCAATGCATCTTAAAATCATATTGAATGCTTTCATAAAACCTTTGAAGGAATGTAGTTCATTTTGTGAGATATTTACCGTTAACGGACATAAACCATGTGAGTTATAACATGGAATTTGGTGTCATACTCCCACATCGAAAAAAGATGTCATACTTGCCAAGGTAAAGACCATAACTTCTAGCTTAGGTGTAATTACTAGCTTAGTCATTTTAGACTATCCTACATGGGGACAAACTTAGAGACAAGTAGATTTCTACTAGAGACCCGGCCTCAACTAACAGGAGAACCTCTATCTCAATATCCCTTTGGTGCTAAGTAAAATCCCAACGGAATTAGTCATAAACACATTTATATCATCATATTTGGAAAGGCACAATTAAACTACTAATTCAATCATAAGTCATCATAGTGTAGTTTCTTTAAATCATGAATCATACATATGTGACAAAACTCTTTCACAACCATGATTTCATAATATGTGAGAAAACCTTTCACAATTCAATGATACTTATATCATAAACATCCTTAGTTCAAAAACATCATTTTCATAAAACATGAATTGGTTTCATAAATCATACTTGATAAATTCATAAGCTTTCTTCATAAATTCTTCATCATAAATCAAGTAAAATGCATGTGTCCATATGAAATCAACTGAAAATTATGTAATTGAATAAAACATGTATAATAAGATTAAAATCATAATAAATTGAATCCATGTAGAATTGTATGAAACCCTAACCAAATTTGGGTGAAAATTGGATTGGAAATTGAGATTATTTTGGGATCCAATGGATGAATGGAATCCATTTGTGAATTCTCACATACCTTGATATCAAAGCCCTAAGAATTTTGAGAACAAACCTTCAAGGTAGATGAAACCCTAAGATCCTTCCTTGAGAGCTTTTGAGAGGATTTGGACAAGATGACTTAGGAGTTTCCAGGGTTTTGTGAGTAAATGAGAGAAATGGATATTAATTTGATGGGTAAAAATGGTTATAGGGTGGTTTAAAGGGCCAAAATGATATAGTTTAGGGTTTAGGTATATAGAAAAAGACCAAAACACCCTTCATTAAAACTGTCGACCAGGTTTCACAGTTTGGAGCTATGGTTCGTAGGACTTTCTACAGACCGTACTGTTCAACCATAGGACTAAGTACTGAAACTCAAAAATTGGTCAACTTCCTAAGACACCATTCTATGGACCGTCAACATTTTCTACGGTCTGTAGACCCTATCTATAGACCTCACATTATTCCAAAATTTCACTAAATTTGGATTACCCTTACGAAACCCTTCCACGGCTCGTAGTTCCTTATACAGCTTGTCCTGGTCAATCATAGAACTAGTTACTGGGAGTTGAATTTTCCCAAACCCAACCTTACTCATGCGAAGGTCATCAATGACGCGTACAAGCTTCTACGAATCATAGACTAATATCGTAGGACACAACCAGTAGCCAAAACATGAAGCCTCTTTTTCTTTTCCAATTCCTGAGGTGTTGCAAAAAACTACCATGTTTAAAGATCAATCAACATGCAATACAACTTACATTACATATCATCAACTAAGAAAATTATAACTCCAAGTAAATCATAACATATCTCAACCAACGAACAGGAAGTGACAAACTAAATTGTTTGAGTCTTCTATTTTCTCAATGCCTCAAAAATCTCAAATTCCAAGACAAATATATATAATGATACTTTGACTATATAATTCCTTAAAAAAATCCCAACATGTTCAAACCACCTAATTCTACCTTTTTATACGGTCCAACTACTTATTTCATGGTTATTTATTCCAACTAGTGGTTTCCATGATCATACCAATACTATTCATGGACTTTCAGCTCCATTAAATTATCTTAAGGAGTTTATATACTCAAAGAATCTATTTTATAAGGTTTTTAGGTTCTCCAATATTACAATTAAGGCTAGATTCACAATTCTATGCTTGAAGATTAATGGACTAGAATAAATATCATGCATGATTAACCCTCTCCACATGATACCCCAACAATTTAATAGCCATAAGGTTCAAATCATAAAACGCCATGAAGAATGCACACGTCGATTCCTGGAAGAAATTGAATTATAGAAGGAAGAGATGATATGAAAGCACTTACCTTGAGAGAAAAAAAAAACCTGAAGTCTTGGAAAAATTGTCTTTGTTGTGCTCTGGTCAAATATTTTATGTTATGACCGTGATGTAACACTCAATCTAGAACCCAAACTATTCTTTATTTGCATATTGGTTTGTATTGGATGATTCCTAATTATACATAAGTATTAAGATCAGTTCTTAAGTGTGTAAAGTGTTTTGGAGATGAATTAAAGTCATAAGAGCCCTCTAGTACAAATATGAGTTGAAAGCTTCCTTATTGATTGTGTTTTTGTGCTAGATTTTACTTGAGTCAACTACAAACAAGAGTTACACATATAATATGAAGAGTTATGTGTACCATTGCCTATAAAGAGTTTCTTAATTGTTCTTCTTCAAGTAAGGTTCTTCATCAAGATTTGTGGAGCTTTTAAGGTATGTAAGACTATCTTTATTTCTGGTGACACCTTGTTCTTCTCCACGGACTATGTTTCCATGGTTTCAATGAATCTTCCATGAATGAATTATGTTTAGCATTAAACCCCACATTCTTGAATTTTTCTTAAATCTTCATGAAACCATAAGGAATCTCCATGAATGTATATTAATTTCTTGATAATTCTTTTACATATGAGTTTTTAAAAAGATTTTGTACCTGAATTTCTGAATAATTATTGAAAGAAGAAACTCTTATCTTGAGAACTACTTTAATGATTTTCTTATAACTTTTTGATAACTCTTTGGTTATTTCTTGATGTTTTCATAGAAATTCTTAAGTTATGAACCCTACAACTATGAATTATGAAACTTCTCAAATGTAAATCTTATATGTTATCATATGTTCCCTTGACAACAATATTATGATATGATATATGTCTCTCATGAATACAAAGCTATTATAAATGAATTATAACCTCATGACGTGATTAGATGAATGAAGTTTATATACTATGGTCCTTGAATGTTATGACTATGAGCATTCGGGCTAAACCACGATCACATGATTTTAAGGGAGCTAAGTAGTTAACCAAGAAGGTATTAGTCTAAATGAAGAATGCATGAAACTGTGTTTGCCGACGTAGGTTAAGGATCTTACCATTGGTTTGGGTGACACCTTTTATTCCCCTGGTAAGTTCTAGTTATGGATCTATATGATATGTACACGTTTGTCTCATACCCAATAAGGTATGAGATGGCTTAAATGATTAGGCCGATATCAAACTCTATGCGCTCAAATGGTTGTTTATTTCGATTACACTATCAGACTCCCATGATGAACTAAAATATGATGAAAGAGGTATACTTAAGGCAGTATGAATGACCTCATCTCTTAACCATCATATGTTACAATTATTACTATGTTAGTTGCTTGTAATGATATGATATGTACATTATATTTCAGTCCACCATTTTACATATAGTACGATTCCATATGTATTTACGTTCCTTTTGTTCAGGGCACTGCATGTTTTACTAATGTAGGCTTAGATACATAGACTCATGCTCAAGCCGCTCGCTAGGTTCTATATCTTTTGCTATTGGTGAGCCCCTCTCTATTTTCTTGGGGCTTAGTCTATATATTTCTAGTACTTTATGTTTTTTTGTTTAATATATATCATAGGCCTTGTCCTGTAGACAGTACTGAGTTCTGTTTAGAGGTTTCATAGATAGACAGATGGTTATGTTTCAGTTTGGACCTTCGTGTTCCTTATTAACGATTTTAATTCCATGACTTATGTTTTATGCAAAGTATTTTTTAATAAGACTTGACCATCCAAATGTTTTTAAATTATAATTCTACTTATGTTTAGATATCTGATCATCTAATGCCATGATAAGGGTATGCTCGGGCCTGAAATTGCATCAAGTGTTGGCCATATTCAGAGTGTAGGCTCGGGGCGTGACAAAAGTATCACGACCTAAAGTATACCCTAGGTTGAACATGGCATATAGAATCCCAAAAGTCCCTACAGAAGCCACTCAGCATACATCATACAAGATAAACATCTAGAAGTCACAGTCTTATATCATAAATGAGTTTGACAAAGAGGAAGTCTAACATAGTATCAACAAGTGATCTATTACATCAAAATGAAGTAACTGAGACATAACCCACACATCATTTACAAAGTCTGAAAACTACAATAAAGAAAGAAATAAGAGTGTCTCGGTCCTCGTCAAATGAGGACTCACCAATCATCAAGTGCCAAAAGAGATCAACTGGCCACAAGTGAGAGAGGTAGGAGCGTCGGACCCTACATTAATTTAACAATGTAGTCACAAGTATGCATTATAACATGAAATATACTAAGTATGATGGCAATGCATAAAAATTATGAAATCGTGCTAAAAAGTAATTTACATGACATGCAATGACAAAGCTAAAGCATAAGGAAAAGGGTTAGAAACATAAGTCATAATCATGGTCAATGCACGCCTAACATATTAAAAAACTTTGTGAAATGCTTTTGAAAGTAACTTAATTCATTATTCTAGGAAGTTTACCATTAACCGACATAGACTATGTGAGCTAAAACATGGAATCCTATGTCTATCCCACACCGAAAAGAGATGTCCTTCCTTGCCAAGGTAAGAACCATGAGTCTGAGCTAAAGTGGATCCACTAGCTAATGTCAATCTGAGACAATCCTATGGTGGCACATAGTTATTATGGGACTTAGGGATTTCTACTAAAGGTCCATAGACGCTAAATGGAAACCATAATCCCAAAACCGTGCTCAATGCTAAGTGAAATCCCATAGAATAGTCATTAATCATATTCATATTATCATCCATGGAGAGGCACAATTAAGCAACCAATCCATGCTAAAGTTCATTTAGAATGGCTCCTAAAACTTGATTCAACGTAGGTGAGCAAAACTTTCAATCTCATGAATCCTTATGTGAGAAACAAATTTCACAATCATGTTCTTAGTATTATGTGAGAAAATCTTTCACAACAACATTGATACTTTACTCCCAAAGTAGCCTCAAAACATTTACATCAACTTCATAAAAACATGCATATCTTCATAAATTAATCTTTCATAGTTCATACACTATATCATGTGGTCATAGTCAAAAAGCATGGATCATGCATGGGTTCATGTGAATTCAACTTAAAATCATGTTATTAGTTCAATTCATGCATTAAATGGTAGAAAACAATCAATTGAATCATAATTGAAAAGAACCGATGAAGATTGAATAAAACCTACCTTTAAGTTGATAATCTAACTTGTAAAATTGGATGATCTTGGGAACCTTGGAGGAAGGACTCCATGGGTGAATACTAACATACCTTAATGATCAAATCCTAAGAGTTATGGTGAAGAATATGATGAAGTGAAACCCTATCTTCTTCTTCCTTAGTTTTAGAGAGAGAATTTTCATAAAGAACTTGGAGGAAAATTTGTGATTTAAAGGAATGATTTGGAATGGGTTAAAAAGACATAGCTTAGGTATTAAAAAAAATAGGGAAAGACTAAAATAGCCCTGAGTTAAAAAGCTGATGGGTGACCTATATGGCCCCTAAACGAGTCGTAAAACTCTTTACTAGTTGTTTAGGGAGCCGTCCAGGTGACCCCAAATCCTGGCAGCCATTAACCGCCAAGCCACTTTCCCCTAAACATCTAGTTAACCCCTAAACGGACCATTTAGGTTTCCTTTAAGGGTTCATGACTTGTTTTAGGCCTGTGGACCTGCCTGTTAACCCACTTTAATCTTTTTCAATGTCCAAGATGTTACATTATCTCCCCTTTGGGAACATTCATCCTCGAATGGAACTCAAGCTAACACGAAGAGAGTAGGAGAGAAACTAACGACCCAACATGAATGCAATTTAATCAAAATGCTCATATTCAAGAAGGAAAAATCGACTCCAAGCTAGGGCATACTCAAAACATGATTTCATAAATCATACATGCATGCAAAGGGAAACATGAGAATGACTAAGACACATGAATCCGAAAGAATGAACCATGCGGAGCTAAATACCTCAAACTAGAGTAGGATCGGTGGGAAAGAGATGAGGATATACGGATATCATATCGTCCTCTGTCTCCCAAGTAGCACCCTCAACCATTTGATTCCTCCACAACAACTTTACGGATGTTATTTCTTATTTCTTAACTTTCGAACTTATCGATCCAAAATCTCAACTAGAACTTCATCATATGAAAGGATTTCCTTTATACAAAGACTCAAATACACTTCTTCAATAAGGATACATGGAAAACCGGATGCACCAATAATAAATCATTAGGAAAATCAAGCTCATAAGCAGCCTTGCCAATATGTCTCAACACGTTATAAGGACCAACATAACGAGGACTAAGACTTTCTTTCTTACCAAACCTCATGACACCCCTCATAGGTGAAATCTTCAAGTAAACCCAATCATCAACATTGAATTAAAGATCTCTTCTTCTAACATTGGCATAGGACTTTTGTCAACTGTGAGCCATTTTAACCCTTTCTCTAAGGAGTCAAACTTTTTCCATGGCCTCATGGACTAATTCGGGCCCTATCAAAGAAACCTCACCAACTTCAAACCAACCTATAGGAGATCTACACCTCCTACCATAAAATTCCTTAATTAGTGCCATATCAATACGTGAATGATAGCTATTATTATATGAAAACTCAATCAAAGACAAGTGATTATCCCAATTACACTTGAAGTCAATTACACAAGCTCTCAACATATCTTCCAAAGTTTGAATAGTACGCTTCGCTTGCCCATCGGTTTGAGGATGAAAGGCCGTTATAAGCTTGACACATATACCAAAACCTTTTAGAAAGACTACTAAAATTGAGAAGTAAATTGGGTACCACGATTGGAGATAATGGATAGGGCACTCCATGCAACCTTACCATTTTCTTTAGATACAACCTTGCATAATCTTCCGCTAAATAAAAACTTTGACGGGAATGAAATGAGCCAAGTTCTTCATATGATCCACAATAACCCAAGTCGAATCATATTGCCAATGGGTGCGGGGTAAACCAACAATAAAGGCCATGTTCAAATTTTCCCACTTCCAAGTAAGAATGCTAATATCTTTGGACAAACCTTGCAGATTTTAATGCTCAACTTTTACTTATTGACAATTAGGACACTTAGCCACAAATTCCGCAATGTACTTCTTCATCCCATTCCACCAATAGACCTCCTGCAAGTCACAATACATCTTGGTGGCTCCCGAGTGAATGGAATATCAAGAAATATGGTCTTCCAATATCATTTTCTCTCTTAAGTCATCAATATTGGGAACACACAAACGACATTTATATCGAAGCACACCATCTCCTCTTTGGGAGAAAACCTCAACCGACTTTTTGAAGCATTGCTTCCTTCAACTCAACCAATATCGGATCAACACCTTGCTGATGCGGAACCATTGTGAACAACTGCACCTCCTCCATTGGGATCAACCAACTGAACACCCAATTGGTCCAATCTATGAATATAACGAACCAACTCTTTCTAATCATCCTCAACATGAGCCACACTATTCATTCACAACTGACTTAAGGCATCGGCTACCACATTGGCTTTGCACTGGTGATAAAGGGCACTCATGTCATAGTCCTTCAAAAGTTCTAGCCACCGAGAACATTTTGAAATTTTTACTTGAATACGTATTGCAAACTTTTGTGGTTGGTAAAGACATCAACATGGACACCATACAAATTCCTCCAAATCTTTAAGGAAATAATAACCATCGCTAGTTCAAAATTATGGGTCGGATAGTTCTTTACATGAATATTGAGTTTCCTTGAAGCATAAGCAATGACTTTCCATTGTTGCATCAAAACACAATCAAGACCAACCCATGAAGCATCACAATAAACAACAAAACCATCTGATCCTTCCAGTAGTGTCAATATAGGATTCGAAGTGAGTCTATCCTTCAACTCTTGGAAACTCTTCTCACAAGCTTCCGACCATAGGAATTTCACCTTCTTTTGAGTTAATATTGTCAAAGGTGGATAAATAGAAGATAATCCTTCCAGAAACCTTCTATAATAACTGTCCAAACCTAAGAAACTTCGTATATCTGAAGCGGACAAATGTCTAAGAATTCTTAACCGCCTCTATTTTCTTAGGATCGACTTGAATACCTTCACCAGAGATAATATGGCCAAGGAAGGAAGCAAATCTCAACAAAATCACACATTTATTGAACTTAGAATATAACTCACGATCCTTGAGAATTTGCAACACAATCCTCAAATGCTCAACATGCTCATCCTCACTCCGTGAGTAAATCAAAATATCATAAATAAACACAATCACAAACATATAAGGTATTGCTTGAAGACCCTATTAATCAAATCCATAAATGTCATTGTAGCATTAGTCAAACCAAATGATATTACCAAAAACTCATAATGACCATACTGAGTTTGAAAATCCATCTTCGGAATGTCACTCTCTTTCACCCCACTTGGTAATAAATTGACCAGCGATCAATCTTAGAGAACAAACAAGCATCTTGGAGTTTATCAAACAAATCAACAATCTTGTGAAAAGGATACTTATTCTTAATAATAACCTTATTCGGTTGTTAGTAATCAATACATATGCGAAGTGAACCGTCCTTCTTACGAACAAACAAAATTGAAGTACCCATAGGGATATACTCAATCGGATGAAACCCTTATCCAACAAATCTTTCAATTGGTCATTTAAATCCTTAAGTTCTGACGGAGCCATAAGGTAAGGAGGAATAGAGATATGCTGCATATCTAAGAGAAGGTCAACACCGAAGTTTATTTCCCTTTCGGGAGGAACTCTAGGTAGATCATCGGGAAACCTTTTTGGAAACTCATTTACAATAGGAACCGACTCAAGAGTAGGGGTTTCGGTATCTATATATCTGACATAAAATATATGCAACCTTTAGAAATGTTTTTTCTAGATTTACGAAAACAAACAAGCTGACCCTTAGGCATAGAATTTCCCCCTTTCCACTCTAGGATGAGCTCATTTGCAAACTGAAACTTAACCACTTGGGATCTACAATCAACAGAAGCATAACAAGAATGGAGCCAATTAGAGGTGTCAAAAATGAACCCTAACATAGGTAACCCGCCCAGAATTTTAAGGGTTAGGCTCAAGATAATTTGAATTGGGTTCAATCTCAACCCATACAAGCCTAATCCATTTTAAGAGAATCCTTAATTTAGACCAATTCAATCTCCAATTTCAACCTGTTTTAAAACTCTTTAATAAGATATGTTCCTATATTAAAGATATTTATTATTATCTATTTAACATCTTTTAGGATTTATCTATCCATTTGTTACTTTTTTTAAAACAATCTTGAGCTTAAATTTAAATTGTGATTATAAAAGTTAAATATCACTATGTTAAAATTATTGAGATTAATCAGGTCAAATTGGGCGGGTCAAGACCCAACCCATTTTTTAGCCCATTGAACCGAACCCGTTTGATCCCAAAGTAAACTTGGGCGGGTCAAGACCCATCCCAATTTCTATTTCAACCCATTTTAATATCTCCAATTTCAACTCAACTCACCCATTTGAGACCCATAGAGCCAATCCATACCCAGAATAACATAAAAATCTAACACATCAAGCTCTACAAGATTTACATGAGTGACTCTATATGATAAGGAGATGTGACAATTTCTATAGACTCTTTTAGCCATAATAAATTCACCAATATGAGTAGAGACAAAAAAAGGGTCTAACAACACATCCAGAGGAATATTAAATCTCATAGATACATATGGCGTCACAAAAGACCAAGTAGCACCGAGATCTAGAAAAGCATAAACATCTAAATGAAAGAGTTTTAACATACCGTAACAACATCGAGAGAACTCTCTTGATCATGTCGAGTCTAAAGTGCATAGAGTCAATTTTTCTTTGGAGTACTTGAACCTGAACCACTAGGTAGAGCTTACCTACAATCTTTTCCCTTAGTAGCAAGTGATAGAAAATCCCTTATCATGTGACCACGTTTACCACAACCAAAGGAACCATCCATACCGGCTAAGCATTTACTATCATGTTTCTTTCTACACCTAGTACAAGTAGACAAAGAAGATCCACCACCATTTCCTCATTGAGGCTTAGGGATAGACACCTTATCTTTGTTGAATTTTGGAGTCGGAGCATTGGAGGAATCATGACCAAAAAACATTTATTTTGGAATTTAGAATGACCATATCCGTCGGACCTCAAATGTGAAAAATCATCATCACTGGTCTTTTCCCTCTTTGTCTCCCTAGATATTTAGGGATAGACACTTTATCTTTGTTGAATTTTGGAGTCGGAGCATTGGAGGAATCATGACCAAAAAACCTTTATTTTGGAATTTAGAATGGCCATATCCGTCGGACCTCAAATGTGAAAAATCATCATCACTGGTCTTTTCCCTCTTTGTCTCCCTAGATATTTCCTTAAGATTATCTTCTTCAATTTGTCAGGAATGTGTCATCAAATGATAAATATAAATTTCCTTAATGAGCATGGCTGTACGACATTCCTTCACCATTTTTGACACACCGGAAATAAAATTACTCATCCTTACCATAGAATCGGCAACCATAGTTAGAGCATACCTAGCAAATTGAGTGAACTTCAAAGCATACTCCTCATAGTCCCTTGATGAAGGTTGATGAATTCAAGTAAGTTTGCCTCCTTCATCTCAAGGGGAAAGAACATATAAAGAAAAGCAACCATAAACTTCTCCCAATCAAGAGGACCTGCATCAACCACCCTCTCTTCTTTCCATTGTTCAAACCAAACTTGAGCAACACCCTTAAGTTGATAAGCGGCCAACTCCGCCTTCTCAACCGTAGTAAATCTCATAATTCCCCCTATCTTATAAACTTCATCAATCAACTCTTGGGGATCGTCATCAACCTTAGAACCATGGAATTATGGAGCATTCATTGTAGTGAAGTATTTTATCCTTGCCGCCGTTGTACTGACATTTGAGTTCAAGAGAACCTTCACCTCTCTATTGGCTTGAGCTTTCATAGCTTTAACCAACACTTGAAAAGCAGCTCGGAATTTGGCATGAGTCACTTCCTTGGCCAAAGGATTGGCCAGAACTTGAGGAGCTTTTTGTTCCAAATTCTGACCTGCATTCTTTCTAACATATGCTCTTTGAGGGACATATCCTAAAAAGAAATGGACAACGATTAGGAGAGAGACAAATAGAGGTACATTGTATCGCATGACTTTAGAATGATGAAAGAAGTGGAATTTCCTAAACATCTTATAGCCTCTTATTCATACATGTGGCATGCTTCAAAATCATGAACAAGACTCTACTTGATGTAGCTTGTGAAACATCCTAGGACCTTTCTAAACCTTATGCTCTGAATACCAAGTTTGTCACGACCCAAAGTATACCCTAGGCATAACATGGCATATAGAACCTCAAAAGTCCCTACACAAGCCACTTAGCATATATCATACAAGATAATAGAAATAAATATTTCAGAAGTCACAGTCTTATATCATAAAAGAGTTTCACAAAGTGGATGTCTAACATAGTCTCAACAAGCCATCTATTACATCAAAAGAAAGTGATTGGGACATAAATCATACATCACATACAAAGTCTGAAAATTGCAATAAAGAAAGCAATAAAAGTGTCTCTGTCCTCGGAACATGAGGACTCACCAATCATCAAGTGCCAAGAGAGATTAATTAGCCAAAAGTGTGAGAGTAGGAGCATCAGAACCTACATTAGTGAAATAATGTAGGAACAAGTGTGCATTAGTACTTGGAATGTACTAAGTATGATAGCAATGCACAAAAGTTATCAAAATTGTGCTAAAAGGGACTTTACATGACATGCATGACCAAGTTAAAGCATAAGAAAAGGGTTAGAAATATAATTCATAATCATGACCAATGCAAGCTTAACATATTAAAATACTTTATGAAATACTTTTGAAAGTAACTTAGTTCATTATTGTAGGAAGTTTACCATTAACCGACATAGACCATGTGAGCTAAAACATGGAATCCAGTGTGTATCCCACACCAAAAAGATATTTCCTTATTTGTCAAGGTAAGAACCATGAGTCTGAGCTAAAATGGATCCACTATCTAATGTCACAATCATATGGTAACACATAGTTATGGGACTGAGGGATTTCTACTAAAGGTCAACAGACACTAAATGAAAACCTTCATCCGAAAAGTCTGCTCTATGCTAAGTAAAATTCCATGGAATAGTCATTAATTATATTTATATTATCATCCATGGAAAGGCACAATTAAGCAACCAATCCAACCTAAAGTTCATTTAGAATAGCTCCTAAAACTTGATTCAACATAGGTGAGAAAATCTTTCAACCTCATGAATCTTTATGTGAGAAAACCTTTCTCAGTCATATTCTTAGCAGTATGTGAGAAAACCTTTCACAACAACGTTAATATATTACTCTCAAAGCATCCTCAAAACATTTACGTCAACTTTATAAAAACATGCATATCTTCATAAATTCATCTTTCATAGTTCATAAGCTTCATCATGTGTTCATCGTCAAAAATCCTAGATCAAGCATGGGTTCATATGAATTCAACTTAAAATCATGTAATTGCTTCAATTCATGCATTAAAGAACAGAAAACAATCAATTGAATCATAATTGAAAAGAACCCATGAAAATTGAATATAATCCTAACTTTGAATTGAAAATCTAACTTGTAAAATTAGAAGATCTTAGGAACCCTATGGAGGAAAGCACTCCATATGTGAATACTGGCATACCTTAATGATCAAAGACCAAAAGTTATGGTGAATTGAAGATCTTGAAGTGAAACTATTTCTTCTTCCTCCTTAGCTTTAGAGAGAGAATTTGGAGATGAACTTGGAGGGAAATTTATGTTTTAGGGAATTATTTGGAAGGGATAGTTTTAGGACTTAAACCACATATATAGCACTTAGAATATGGGTTAAAATGTTCTAGCTTGGGTATAAAACACATAGGGAAAGACTAAAATAACACTGAGTTATAAAGTTGTCAAGTGACCTATATGGTCCCCTAAATGGGCCATATAACTCTTCACTAGCCGTTTAGGGAGCCTTCCAGGTGACCCCAAATGATTTGGAAGCCTTAAACGCCCAGGCCACTTTCCCCTAAATGGCTAGTGAACCCCTAAACGAACCGTTTAGGCTTCCTTTAAGGGTTCATGGCTTGTTTTGGGCCTATGGACCTACCTTTTAACCCACTTTAACCTTTTTCAAAGTCTGAGGTGTTACCAAAAGAGTGGATAAAATCTTACTTAAAAACGTGACTTACAGTTTCCCGACTTTCGCTATTGCATAGGTTTCTATAGCGAAGGTCATTATAGCAAAATGGTCATTGCTATAACGAAGGTCGCTATAGCAAAGTACCGAAAGATTTTCAAACTCGATCTATTTTTAATATTTTTGCCAACTCCTAATTTGTGGGGACCTATACATGGGTACTATTGCCCTAAGTGATCATAACAATGGGACAGGTCATCATATTTTTTTAGTCTAACTTAGTCAATTAATGATCATCCAAATAATAAATGATAATCTTTGACTAAATGAATAACTTTGCACTATAAATTATTTAACTTACCGACAAACTAACATTCAATTTTATTTTCCACTTTAACATTTAATATGACATTATCAGTTCACGGTACCGACAAATTAGCAATTAATTTTATTTTCCTCTTTAACAACTAATTTGACATTATCCATTCACACTGTTATCATTTACAGATATAAATAAACTCTTATGTGTAATGCATTTCCACAGAGTTTATCTTTTTCATTTGTTCTGATAAGTGATTATCCTTAAGTATCTTTTGCAGAAAAACCAGCTTAGTTAAAAGAAATATAATGGTGGTTTCTACTAGTGTTATTGCATGTCGAGTGTGTGGAAAAATATTTCCTCATGCTCTGCCACTACTCTATCATTTTTATCAAGTTCATGAAAGAGAAGTTCATATGCTAGCAATACAACAAAATAGTAAGGCCGTAGTTGAATATATTGTTTATATATTATTATTATTTGTTGTAATAATTTGAATCATTATTTATTTTTCGACTAATTTCTAATTTTGTCAAGCAGATTTTTTTTGTCACCACTTTTAAGACCAATGATGATTCATTCTGGTTCGATCAGAAAATTACCATCTTGAAAAGAGGAACTTTGGATTTTTAGTCTATTTGAAAACTTCCTTACATGGGAAAGTGATCTTATCTAGGGTGTTTCTACCTTCCATTTTTGGGTGAAAAATCATTCTAAATCAAGGCAAATCGCCTATTTTTTTATATGAGGAAGATGAACTTTGATATCTTAATTTATGTGACAAACTTTCTTACAAGGGAAGCGATCCTAACCATAATATATGTTTTTACATTCACTATGTTAAGGAAGACACATTTCAAGTTAGATTATAAAATATAATATATATATATATATATAGCAAATGCATCCTGTAAATTTTAATCGATAATTTTTTTTTCTACTTCAACCATTATATTATTTAATTTACAGGTTACCCTGTGTTAAGGACGATAGATTTCAAGTTAGATAATAAACAAGGTCACTCTCAATTTGCTTCAAGAGAAAATGGTCATGCTATTTTCCATTCAATGATTGAGGAATCACATTCAATAGGTCAAGTGTACAGAGCTAAGGAGTTGGACCCAATTTATTTCACAAAGCCTTTAATCAAGAAACTAGACAAGCCCTTCATTTTTGAAAATGTTGAAGAAGATGAAGATAAAAACGTGGACTTGGAATTAAAGCTTTAAAATATAGTCAAAGGATCAATGGCGTGAAATAGCTCCTAAAAAGTGTTTCTCTTGTGGTGGTCACTCAAACTTAGATTTTTAAAGGTGTTTTTGGTTATTAGTATCTTAGTTGTCCTTCTTATCATATCCTCCTCTCCCCACACCCACCTTTTCTTTTATTTGAGTTGAATCTCTTAAATGTTGGTATTAATAAAGTTTGAAACTTCTTGAAACACAATTGTTATTGTTACTCTTCTAGTTTTATCAACATGCTAAAGGAAAGACTCCTAATAAGAGCGTTTCTCAACTCTCAAGGTGCAAATAAGAGACCTCTAGTTTAGCACACATGGATTACATACATACCACTAGGCTCTATTATATATATATATATAAAAAAATATATTAATTTATATTTGTTTTTCTCATAGAGTCCATTGGATGAGGTAAGCTCTCTGACCAGAGGGTTCCTCTATTCTCAAAGATCAAAAACAAAACATCTAATTAAGGACTAAGGGATCACATTTATCCTACTATACCATTTGATAGCATGTGAAAGAACATCTCTTAGATTATGTGACACCTCTCTATGGAAAAGCAATAGTATTTATTTTTGTTTTCTTGCTTTTTTTTTTATAGTTTTTCTAGCAACACTTTAATTTCAGCTCTCCATGTGGCATATTTAAAGCCACAAGATTAAAGGGTATTTTGGTACATTTGACATAAATTTAATTTAGGACCCCAAGATTTAAAAATATTCTATATTTGTTAAAACTCCATGCTAGCTCTATCTCTCAATTACCTATCCTGTGCTCGAGAAGGTCCCTCAGTTTGTTAAAACTCCATGCCAAATCAAACTAGGTCAATTTTTAAAACGGAGGGAGTATATTAATTATATGTTATTTGTCAACATTTGATGGATGTTTAAGGGTCAAGTTTTCATTCACTTGTTTTGTCTTTCCAGTTACAACATGAGAATTATTCTATTGATATCTTGAATACACAATTATTAAGAGAGTCGATACTCTTTAGAGGCAATTGCTTATTTTCTATGTAGTAACTTTTTAAATATATTTTATGTTAATAAGAAAGCTCTTTTCCTTTAAATTGTTATCTTTGCTATAACTTTATATTCATTTGAGGGGCCTTATTTAATAGATTTATGAACCAACATGAAATTCCTTTTTGGGGTATTTTTCTTTCATCAGTTGTCTTATTGGTTAATTTTATGACTCAAAATTGTAATAGGATCAACATGGAACCTAATTTCTCTCCCCCTGGTAGGTAAACCAATAGTTTCGTGGATAAATTTATAACTAAAAATGGTATAGTTATATTTTCTAAGTAGTTTAAGACATGTGGTTTATATTGAATGTGTAAATAAAATATTAATGAAATATTTCATAGGAACAAAAAGATATAATGAATAAAAATGTAACACCTTGATTTTGGTAAAAGGAAAGATTTCATGTTTTGGGTTACTCGTCCAGGTCTATGAGACCAGTCTATGATTCGTAGAAAATTCTACATGTCGTAGACCCATCTTGTAGGACGTTGAGAAATAATTTTGGGAAATAAAGTCCTAGTACTCTTCCTACGATTGACCAAGATGGTCCGTCAAATGTTCTACGGGTCGTACAAAGGTCTCATAGAAAGGTTTCAGAATTAGTAAAATTTTGGGGTTGAAGTTGAGGTCTATGGGTTATTTCTATGGACCGTATAAGATCCTACGGGCCGTAGACGGGTCTCATCAAAAGTGGGTTGATCTTAAGGCTCTAGTACTTGGTCTATGATTGACCATTACAGTCCGCAGGTCGATTCTGTATGTTAGGTTCAACAATTATTTCTTTAAGGGCTTTTGGATTTTTTGTATGTGTTTTATGACTAAACTAGGTTGTTTTGAATTTATTCATAAAACCTATATAAGGGTTAACTCCTAAAACTACCCACTCAAAACTCATTCTCCTAAACCCCAAATCCGTACCACATTCATCCTCCAAAATTCACTCTCAAGCTAAGGAAGAAGAAGCTAGGGTTTCAACTAAGGATCTTTAATTCACCATTGCATCAAGGCTTTTATTACCAAGGTATGCGAGTATTCACTAACAGAATCCATTCTTCCAAGGTTTTCAATTATCCAATTCAATTTCTCAATTTAAAGATAGGGTTTTCTTAAATTTCCATGGGTTCTCTTTAATTGTGATTAAATTGCTTATTTTAAATTTTATATTGTATGGTTTTAACTAATTACATTATTTTAAGTTGAATTCATATGATTGCATGTATGATCCATCATTTTTGTCTATGAACTTACGAAGAAACTTATGAACTATGAAATATAAATTTATGAAAGCTATGCATATCTTATGAAATTGATGTTTATGATGTAAGGATGGTTTTAGATGAAAGTATCAATGAAATTGTGAAAGGTTTTCTCACATATTGATTCATACAGTTAAAAGATTTTCTCACCTCTTCTTGAATCATGTTTAAGGATCTATTCTATATGACTTAAGATTGGATTGATAGATAATTGTGCCTTTCCAAGTATGATATTATGAATATGATAATGACTAATTACATTGGATATTTACTTAGCACCGAGGGATATTGAGATGGAGTCTCTTTTGTTAGTAGAGGCGGGGACTCTAGTATCAATCTCTTTGTCCTTAACTATATATCCCCATACGATGTATTAGCTAGGGGATCCATGTAAACTAGAAGTTCATGGTCCTTACCTTGGCAAGTAGAACATCCTTTTTCGATATAGGAGAATGACAAGGGATTCCATGTTATAGCTCACATTGTCTATGTCGGTTAACGATAAACATCCCTAAAACTAACTAAGTTACTTTCAAGGAATTCACTAAGTGTTTTCATATGCTTTAGCTTGCATTGACCATGTTTTATGAATAATGATTTCAAACGTCTTTTTATGATTTAGTTTGGTTATTGCATGTAATGTGAAAGTCCTTCCTATCATATTTTCATTTTTTTATGCATATTTCCTCATACTTAGTGCATTCCATATACTAATGCATACTTGTGCCTACATTGTTTCACTAATGTAGGATTTGACGCTCCTTCTCCTTCCGCTCGTGGCTAGTCAATTTCGCTAAGGTTTTGAAGACTTGGTGAGTCCTCATGTTTCGAGGAACATGTCACTTTTATTGCTTTCTTATGTATTTAGTTTACAAATTGTGTACATGGTGTATGGGTTACGTCCCAACCACCTCTATATTTCTTTGATGGGCTTGTCAAGACTTATGATTAGACTTCAGCTTCTATGTCTAACTCTTTATAGTATGAAGTTTACTTTGAATCTATTTACTATTATGATTTTATGATGTATGTCAAGAGGCTTGTTTAGAGCCTCTTGGGGTTATGTACGTCGTGTCACATCTATGGTATACTTTCGGTCGTGACAAACTTGGTATTCAAAGTACAAGGTGTAGAAAGGTCCTAGGATGTTTGACAAACCGCATCGAGTTAAGTATGAAGTGCGCCACATTTATGAATAGAAAGTTATAAGACGTTAGGAAACTCTACTTCTTTCATCATTCTAAAGTCATGTGATAGAGTTCAACTCTATTTGTCTCTCTCTTAATCCTAATCCGATGCTTTTTAGGATATGGTCCCTCGAAGAGTATATGTTAGAAGGAATATGGATGAGAATGAGGAATAAGAAGCTCCTCAAGTTATGGCTGACCCTTCGGCCAAACAAGTGACTAATGTGGAGTTTAGACCCGTTTTTCAAGTTTTTGCTCAAGCCATGATTGGTCAAGACAATAGGGATGTTGTGGTCCTCGTTAACCCAAATGTGGGTACGGTAGCTAACATCCCCCGAGGCTACCCCTAGACGCAACATGGGACCTGGGATCACAAGTGACCCCAAGCTAACCCTGAGTCTGGCATATCACAAGTATATTGAAATACAACTAAGAAAGCGGAAACATAACTGTAAAGTGAATCAAAACGAAAAGAACTTCAAGTGAGAATATAACTGAATATCAATGGGGAACAACAAAAAACATCTGAATACTGACTTTATGTCTGAAATCCTCTAATACTGATGAGTTGTTGGGACAATTCCCCAGCTAATTCAATAAATACTAAAAAACTGATAATGAGCTAACTAAACCAAAAGCATAAAGAAACATCCTCGAACTATGAGGATTGACCACTGAAGTTGTTGAGTATGGACTGGAATTCAAACTAAGCATGATCTGGATACTGAGCACCTGAACCTACATCATAAAATAATATAGCACAAAAGTGTGTGTCAGTACTTTGAATGTACTGAGCATGCAGGATATAGATATGTAAGCTAAACAAACACAACCTGAATAATAATTTAAGCTGAACGAGGATATAGACTATACTGAAGTATAACTATAAACTAAACTGAATGCAATGACTAAGTACTAATCATGAAGATAATATGTTGAACAGTATACTGAAGTAAATGATGACAACCTGGTCAATGTTACAAGAGTTTGACTATGGAAGATCTTATAAACTGACATAAACCACGTGAGTTAAGCGTGGAATTTGATGTATACATCCTATCAAGAAGACCCAATATACCTTGTCAGACGTATAGAGGCATGACTGTGACGTGATCACTAAAACGGCTGCCCAAGAAACGGGACTTATAAACCTACGTAGGCACATAATTCTGGGACTTGAGGGTACACCGAACCCTAGTCCAACTTGGTGCTAAGTATACTTCCAACTGAATATATGATGCTAAAATCCATTGAAATACTCAGTAGCTCAAAATACTAACATGCTAACTGAGAATGAAACATTTATATACAAAAGATATAACATTCGAATTCTGAAGCATGATTTTCTGACTAATTTTCCTAGCAGGTATAATTCATGAAATATAAATAAATTTATACAAGATAGGGTTCTGAGTTCTATGTATGGAACTACACTAATTCACCAAGAAATAGGTTATTTAGATCATGGAAACTATAGCAGCTAAAATAACATTGAATCTTTGAAACTTGGAAACCCTAGGTCTGCACAGTTTATGAGAAATTGAAGAACTAACTAAATTCCAGGAACCTAATGGATGAAAAGAACCTACTAGTGAAATCCCACATACCTGATGATGAAAACAATGGAGAAATCCTTCGAATTTTGGGGCTGAACTTTGAAGAACACTTCTGCTTGTTCTTGGGGAGAACTGGCGACTCTTCTTCTTCTTTTCACTCTTAGTTGGGTGATTTTAGGAGAATGGGGGTTTTGGGTAGTGTTTGACTAGACTATTAGACTTAGACTGAGTAAAACGACTAGTTTAGGCATTAAACGACGTAATTTAAGTTCCCGATGCATAGCGGAAAAGACTAAAACAACCCTGACTTAAAACTAACGAAGTAACTTCCACGAGGGGACTCACAGACCGTCTACAGAACCATGGCGCCCCATCAACTGGGTCGTGATGATGGCCCTACCCAATAGGGATCTACAGAAATGAGCGTAATGTTTTTCTCCGAGATTGGATTTTAGCAAACTCTGTGGCGCTGGAAAGAGGATTCAAAGATCATTATTTTGATAAGTCATGGGACACCTAATTCATTTTGTGCTAAGAGATATCACCGTTTGAAGTTGACCCAAAACTTGAAGATTGGCAGGTCCCTTCCATGGTCCACTTACAGACCGTGTAAAGCACAACGAGCTGTGTAGGCCACCGTGGTTCTTCACCAGAGGTTGGCGTGGGACTTGTCACTTTGACGACTCGCTTAACGGGCTATGTGGGGTTGCACAGACCGTCTAGTGGTTTGTTGTTCCTCACAGTTGTCAGGGAGTTCTTGTAACACCTCGGATCCCAGCTAGGGATAAGTAGCCATTTTTCAGAAGTTGCAGGTGCCAACCACGGTGTCCAACCACAGTCTGTGAGGTTGACCACGGATCGTAGGTAGGGTCCATAGATGGGCACCCAAAACTGGCACAGAAAGCGAGATACCACGGCCTAACCAACGGACAATCAATCAGACCACGGTCTGTGGTTGAGGGCTCGTAGTTCAAGACCCCAAAACCAAGTCTCTGATCCGAATGATTGGGGGCTGAAGGTGGTGGGTCGACAATTATTTTAAGGGGTAATTGGGTCTTTTCCTAATTATTTTATTCCTATACTATGTCGGTTTGCCTATGTCTAAGACCTCTATATAAGTGTTTTCAACCCCCAAATTAGTTAGTTTAAGTCATTTATCCAAAATCACAAAAGAAGATCAATTCTCCTCTCCAAAATATTCTCTCTCTAGAAACGTGAAGAAGAAGGATTCAACCTAGGGTTTCAAAGCAAGTCTCAATTCCTCCATTGAAGATAAGCATTTGGATTTGATTTATGATATCTTTCATCCCTAAATTCCTTTGATCCATGGATTCCCCAAATTCTCCTATTTTCAAAGGTAGAAATCCCCAATTAAGTTAGGGTTTTCTTCAATTACAATTGGGTTCTCTTGATTATTCATTTTAATGATTGAATTATGATCTCTTATGCATGAATTGTTGAAATACTATAATATTGTGATTATTTCTCAATGAACCTTTCCAATTATGATGATATAATGTGGGTTTTGCTTATGAAAGAGGGGTTTTATGAAATAAAGCATAAAGTGATAAGATCACATGAATTTATGATTAAATCCATATCTAATCCTTGATTTCTAGATGTGGTGAATTAAAGTAGGTTTTGAACCTTGATAGGTGAATTATGAAGTCATGCATGTTCTTATGAAACCTATGCAAATGTTTTAAGGATGCTTTGATAATAAAGTATCAATGATGATGTTGTTGTTGTAATGTTGAAAGGATATTCTTATAACGCATGAAAACATGATTGTGGAAGGCTTTTCTCACATAATAAGGATTCTAATGTTGAAAGGTCTTCTCACCTAATTGAATCAAAGATGGAGCTATCCTAATGATACTTAGCTTGGATTGGATACATAGTTATACCTTTCCATGAATGATAAGAACAAATAAGAAATGACTATTGTGTGGGATTTATGATTAGCACCGAGACGATATTGGGATGGAAGCTCTCCTATTAGTACAGGCCGGGTTTCTAGAAGCAATCTATAGATATGGAAGCTTTCGTGTTAGTAGAGGTCAGCTTTCTAGAAGCAATTTATTGAGATGGAAGCTCTCTCGTTAGTAGAGGCCGAGTTTCTAGTAGCAATATCCTTATCCCTTAAACTATGTGCCCCCGTAGTATGATTAGCTAGTGGATCCACTTAAGCTAGAAATTAATGGTCCTTACCTTGGCAAGTAGGACAACCTTTTTCAGTGTGGGAAACACCGAAGGATCATGGTATAGATCACATGGTCTCTATTTCGGTTAAGGCTACTTCCCACATTAATAATGAACGAAGGTTACTTCAAGAAGTGTCTCATATGAGTTCAAAGGTTTTAAAGTATGCTACCTTGCATCGACCATGCTTTATGATTTATCTTTTCTAACCTTCTTACATCATGTTTTAGCTTGGTCAATTGCATGTCATGAAATGTCCCGTTTTAGCATGATTTAAATGTTTTATGCAAAGCTATCATACTTGGTACATTAGTTGTACTAAGACATACTCTTGCCTACATTTTCCCCAAATGTAGGATCCTATATTCAGGGTTCTCTGTTTTATGGCTAGAGGTTGAATTGGTTGATTCCCAAGCTTTGGTGAGTCCTCATGCATTCGAGGACAGACTTGTATTTATTTCAGCTTCTTTCTTATTTTTAGTTTTGAACATGATGTATGGTCTAGGCCCAAATTTATTCTATTGTAATAGATGGCTATTCAGAAAAAGTGTCTAGACTTCCGCTTTTCTTTTATAAAATGGTTTGACTAAAAATATTGGTTTACTTCTTATGTTCTATTTCTTATGTTATGAATGCTAAGTGTCATGTATGGGGTCTCTCGGGGTCCTATACGACATGTTACATCTTGGGGTTACCCCTTGGTCGTGACAAACTTGGTAATCAGAGCACAAGGTTTAAAATGCTCCTAGGATGTCTCATAAGCCACATCGAGTAGAATCTTGTTCATAAGAGTGAAGCGCGCCACATTTATGAATGAGAAGCTGTAAGATGTTTAGGAAACTCCACTTCTTTCATTACTCTAAAGTTGTGCGATAAAGTCTAAATCTATAAGATCTCTCTCATAATCCTTACCTGGTGGTCTACAGGACATGAATAGTCAAAGAGCTTTCGCTAGAGGGAATGAGGGAGACAACGTGGATCAAGAAGCTCCTCCTCAAGCTCCCCAAGCTCCGGTCGACCCTTTGATCAAGCAAGTGACTAATTCGGAGTTTAAGTCTGCTTTTGTAGTGTTGGCTCAAGCCGTGACGGCCCAGGCCAATAGGAAAGTTGTGGTCCTCATGAACCCAAATGTGGGTATGACGGCACATGGAGTGAGGAACTTCACTAGGGAAAATCCTCCGGAGGGAAGGTATAGAAAACTAAAAAGGGAAAGAACCGAATATAGTAACTCTAGGTCTGATGGACATTATCGTCCTAGATTTCGACAAAGGTTTTTCGGGCAAGGTTTAACAATGAGAGGGTATCTAACCCTTATCCTGAAGGAGGGAATGGTAGTGGGTTTTCACTACTGTAATGTGCTAGGTGTGGAAGAAAGCATGAGGGCAAGTGTCTAGCGGATTCCAATGTTTGTTTTGGTTATGATAAGATGGATCACAAAATCAGGAATTGTCCTTCAGTTGCTAGGAATGAAGGAGATAGTCATCATAGGGCTCAACCTTATGCTTCATCCGGTACAGTGGTTCGAGTATGAATGCTCCTAAGAAAAATAGGTTTTATGCACTTCAGACTCGAGATGAACACGAGGGTTCTCTCGACGTAGTTACCGGTATGTAGAAAGTCTTCCAACTTGATGTATATGTTTTACTTGATCTCGATGCTACCTTATTTTTTGTGACGTCATATTTGGCTATGAGGTTTGATGTTCTTCTGGAGGTGTTGTTAGAACCTTTTTCTGTCTCTGCTCCTATTGGTGATTTTGTTGTAGCTTAGACGGTCTATAGAAAGTGTCATGTTTCCTTATCCCATAGAGTTACTTTTCTTAACTTGGTAGAGCTTGATATGCTAGATTTTATGTTATCCTTGGTATGGACTGGTTGCACTCTTGTTGTGCTTCTATTAATTGTAGAACCCGAGTAGTCAAGTTTCAGTTTCCGAATGAGCATTCCTAGAGTGGAAAGGGGGGAATTCTATGTCTAAGGGTCAGTTTATTTCTTGTCTTAAAGATAGAAAGATGATTTCTAAAGGTTGCATGTACCATCAAGTTAGGGTGAGGGATGTATATTTTGAAATCCCTACTCTTGAGTCGGTCCCCATTGTGAATGAGTTTCCAGAAGTGCTCCCAGATGATTTACCCGGTATTCCTCCCGAAAGGGAATTGCCTTCAGTATTGACCTTCTGCCGGATACGCAACCTATATCTGTTCCTCCTTATGTAATGGCTCTGGCAAAACTTAAGGATTTGAAGGAGAAATTGAAAGATTTGTTGGATAAGGGTTTTATCCGACCAAGTATATCCCCATGGGGTGCTCCAGTTTTGTTTGTTCGGAATAAGGATGGTTCTCTTCGTATGTGCATTGACTATCATCAGTTGAACAAGGGGACCAGTAAGAATAAGTATCCTTTTCCAAGGATAGATGATTTATTTGACCAACTTCAAGGAGAAAGTTACTTCTCTAAGATTGATCTTCGGTCGGGTTATCACTAATTGAGGATGAAAGAAGATGACATTCCGAATACGGCTTTTTGAACTCGATATAGTCATTATGAGTTTTTGGTAATGTCTTTTGGGTTGACTAATGCTCGGACAACGTTCATGGATTTGATGAATAGGGTGTTTAGATGATACCTTGACATGTTTGTGATTGTGTTCATTGATGATATATTGATTTACTCGAGGAATGGGGATGAGCATATTGATCCTTTGAAGATTGTGTTGCAAATTCTTAAGGACTAACGACTTTTTGCAAAGTTTAGCAAATGTGAATTTTGGTTAAGGTTAGTGGCATTTCCAGGTCACGTTGTTTCAAGTAAGGGTATTGAGGTAGATCCTTTTAAGACGGATGCCGTCAAGAATTGGCCAAGACCTCTATCTCCTTCATATATTAGAAGTTTCTTGGGTTTGGTCGGTTACTATAAAATGTTTGTTGAGGGGTTTTCTTCGATTGCCTCTCTTTTGACGACTTTGAATCAAAAGAAGGCTAAGTTTATATGGTCCAACGCATGCAAGAAGAGTTTCCAAGAGTTGAAGGATAGACTTACCTTAGCTTCGGTGTTGACTTTACTAGAAGGGATAGATGGCTTTGTGGTTTATTATGATTCATCTATGTCACGACCCAAAATGAGTCATGAGTGACACCCACACTTAACCTCGTACGTGGGCGAACCAACGAATTCAAACCCTAACATCTATTAATTATTAAACTCACGAAATACAAACCATAATGCGGAAGCTCAATCTTATTAAGGTAAGAAACACAAATCCACTAAAGTCTACTCTATGTCATTCCCAAAGCCTGGAGGTCATCACATCAACGACATCTAATATCCAAATACTAAGTCTAAGAGTATCAAAGATATCGAAATAAATGAAATAAATGGTTCATGTCCGAAAACTAAGGACACCATGTCATGACCGAGAGAATCCAACACGAGCTTCAATGAATAGCTCACCATGGAACCTGATATGCTGGAGATTGGCTAGAGCTGAGGGCGAGTCAAGGTCGCTGATATACTCACTGCAATCCACAAAAGGAAAACAAAGAAAAACATAAGTAGGGCTCAGTATAAGGCAACATGTACTAAGTAGATATCATCGGTCAACTCAAAATAGAAACTAATATGCATAAAGTAATAACATAAAATCAACTATAACACTTAGCAGGTGGAAAACAACGAACAACATGAACAAGTGACAGCAATACTGAAGCAAGTACGTAATCAGTCACACTACCAAACACACACACGAGGACTCATGCCTCCACACCCGGTCATTTGGGAAATGATTTCTTTGAGATTGAGTACATTAAGTTAATTCAATATATTTTCCTTTAATGTTACCGTGCCGGAACGCGACACCCAATCCAATAATGCCATGCCGGAACGTGACACCCGATCAAATAATACCATGCCGGAACGTGACACCCGATCCAATAATACCATGTCGGAACGTGGCACCCGATCCAATAATATCATGTCGGAATGTGGCACCCGATCCAATAATACCATGCCGAAACGTGGCACCCGATCCAATATATCGTTAATTTACCATTTATTATCACCACTTTTCGCTTCATTAACAATATTTCATCAAGCTTTCTTTATTCAAGGCATCGCTTCGATAGAGAGGGTTTCAGATTATAAATTTCACGGTCTCAAGATTTTAGACCAATCACAAACCACACAACCACACAATCAAGTACATAGAGAACTTCACAATATCACTCAATGCATATCAATCACTATTAAGAGTCTATCTATCACATAGAATAAATCATAACCTACCTAAACCGAAGAACCAAAGTCGAGCAAGCTAATTCCACGATGCTTTTCCTTTCCTCAATGTCTCGAAACGTTTCCAATCTATCAAGTATTTAATATTTGTAAGTAAACGCGCTCAATTCTATAAGCACGTTTCAACCTTGATCACTATTGATAGGTCAAATCCTATATTTCTTAAACTCAAGCCTAGGGTTAAGTCTTATTCCTCCGTTTAACATAACTTTAATGTAATTCATATAATATAATACACCTAATATTTAATTTTCTATCTCAATATATTCACTACTTAATTTATAATATAGTAACACAATAAATAACAAAGATGAAAAGATTGTTAAGGGTCAAAGCCACTGGTCGCCGAACCCACTGGCAACACTCTCAAAAACAAAGGTATAAATTTTTGCTCTAAGTCAAACCTATATAATATATAATACTTTTAAATTATTGACTATTGATTAACCACCATTACCTATCCACTTCCAATTCTAATGTCACATGTTAAATCCTCACTTTGTTAAATGAATGTTGCACTATTTAATTCCTTAAGTAATCATTAGGAAATCAAAAGTAATGAACAAGAAATGAATAACCAAAACCTTGTCCCCCAATTTCAAAAACGCTAACAGTAAATACTTCTCCAAATTTCTTCATATACTCTCTATCATCCAATTAATAAAACCTTATAAAACAATAATAATAAAGATTAACGACACCCAACTGTTAATATTTATAACATAAACTTGGAATTGGATTGAGTTTTACCTTTCCGTCAAACTTGTCAGCGGTGCTAAGAACCAAGAAGAAGAGGCGCGTGCGATTTGTCTTCCGATAACAAAATAATAACAACCCCTTTTTCTTTAATTAATTAATTTAGGGTAAATAATTATCAACTAATAATTAAGTAAATACCTAATCTCTCTAATTTCTTCCTACCCATGGGCCAAGTGGTAAGGGTATTAAATAAAGAGCAATTTTCACATATAGCAAACATAAAAATTATATTTGTATGTTATAACTATAGTTTGTATAATGACACTCCATAGCAAACTTTATATTTGTTATGGAGCATCAGATTGTATAACTCGCTGGTAGGAGCTTCAGATTTGTATAATTTCGTTGGCAGGCCATTTGTATAAATCGCTGACAGCCTCTCAGGAAAGGAATTCTTACGTACTACACTACTTACAATAATGTGCTACTTATACCTACCATTCCTACTACTTACACTTGCCCATACTACAAGTGTCTTCTTTTCCTTCCGTTTCTATCTTCTTTTTCTTGTCTTCTTCTTCTTATCTTCTTCCGTCTTTATCTTATTAGATCATTCCAACTGGACATCTGGAATTATATTATCTTCTCCGTTACATTTTGAACATATGTGGTTAGGGTATTTGTGACCAATTAGCTTGCAATATCTGGTTAATAATTCTGCCAAATAAATCCTTCTTTTAGTGCTCATGTTGTAGGTCGTTCTTCTAGCTTGAGTAATGATAAAATCCATCGCTGGACTTCATCCATATCTACTCTTCGTAGTTCTCTCGAATTCGAATATATCATTAATTGATCTCTCGAGTAATAATTCCATATAGCATTTCCGTTTAAATAATTGTTTGCTAATTCTTGTATAATAGTTGATATACCAATTATTCTTTTGTTGGCATAAAAACTTGGTATCTCTATTTTGCTATTTCTTCCTGTTGTCCGATGTCCTTAGGTATAATCATATCTTTAGTTAGTCCTATCTTGATAACCTGTATTGGAGGTTTTATTTCCTCGTATAATATCTCCTCTGGTGCTATATAAGATTTTATATAAAATAAATTTCCTTTTGTAACTCTTTTGTATGTGACGAATGTTTTGTGTAGTTTCGGTATTCCACTAACTTCTTCTCCGTCGTATGTGTACACAATATTTAACAGTCCGTAGTTGTAACATGTTCTTACTAAATTAGCGTTAGTTTTTTGTCGTGCAATTAACTTGTTATATCATTGTAATTTTTGTGTCAAATAATCCTGGTTTGGTTCTTTTGTAGTTGATCTGGGGTTGAGGTTTAAATAAGTTTGGATTTTGTGTATTTTTTCGATATAGGTTCGTGTGATGTAGTTATATGTCTTTTTCTCATTTTGGTTTTGCAAATTATCTGCGTATGTAGATGTTTGTGGTTCTATGGACATATGTCTAGGTGTCCTTTGGGTAAATGGTTTTTCGAATAGCTGGTTTAAGTTCGCATTTTTA